>NJDC01004794.1:72873-88893 GCA_002245475.1 Calephelis virginiensis
GACCCGGGATTCGAACCCGGGACCTCATGCAGTTAAGTCCAACAGCTGAACCGCTAGACCACAGAGGCGATAATTCTTAAGGAATTCATCATAACTTGAGACTAGAAAAAACCCAACTCGACGAGAACTCGCGAAATCCATTTTGTATATTTAAACCTACTAGGCATGTCTATTCTTGAAAAAGTGCACCGAAATGATAAGTCATGAGTTAAGTTATTCTCATAATGAAGTCAGACTAAAACCAGACTACTAGGTCATAATGTGTTTTGTAGCAGCTTGCCTACATCGGTATCACCTCCTTATCTCTTAACGCTGTCATAACCTCAATTTTCATATTCCCTGTTCGGAGGTCAGGGTAAATAGGTTAAATTGATTATTACCAATGAAACCACTGCTGGTAGATTTTTTATGGGATAAGAAGTAGACAAGCATATGGCATGGCTCATGGTGGTAAAAGATAACCATAGCTTATAGATTCTATAAATGTTATAGGTGCATCGCTTTCTAGTTGCCGAAGTGTTGGCCAAATTGTGCGAGTCTACCTGTGCTATCATTCAGACCGGAAGTGACACTGTCATTGTGGCAGGAGTAGGTGAGGCGGTGGATCCCTACCCTGATGAGTTGCAGCACAGCACTCTACCACCAGTGGTTTTGTTGGTAATGACCAAAGCATTCGCTAGTCTGCACAAGAGATCCGGACCCATAGAGAAAAGTGCTGTATAACTTGCTGGGGTATATTTCGCCGCCCCATATGCCGCCATAACCACAGATTGATTTATCGTCTTCCGGTCTGGAGCTTGCAGCTGGTAAATTTTCTAATGAGACCCAATATCCTTAACAGC
This sequence comes from Calephelis virginiensis, assembly GCA_002245475.1. NCBI lineage: Eukaryota > Metazoa > Arthropoda > Insecta > Lepidoptera > Riodinidae > Calephelis > Calephelis virginiensis. The sequence continues at coordinate 73,716 of NJDC01004794.1, forward strand.
AACTATGATAAAGGTTTCAGGTTTTTATATACAGAACGTTGTATCATTTTACGTACTTGCATAATATTGTCTACAAAGTAATAATTTACGAGGTCACGAAATGACTAACGACACAATAATCCCTATTTGATTCCTCTCTATTAAAATTTATAATAATCAACTAAACTCAGTACGGCGTTGTCTTTATTGTTATTTGATACGCATATTAAAACGAGGTTTTATATGCAAATGGATTCGAAGTAATGACGATAATAATCAGCACCTACTATATTATTACCTATATGTTGTCTATAATTAGTAATTATTATTATGTTGTCTCGCCTTTGTGGTCTAGCCGACCGGCGTCGGGCTTGACATCTTGAGGTCCTGGGTTCGATCCCCGGGTCGGGCAACAAAAAAAATTAGATAATGTATATTTTCAATACATGTGGGACTTAGCGTCTTCGGCTAGTCGTGGGTACCCTGGTTGTGCCTCTGCCTATTCTTTGTGGATATGGGCGTGCAGATACTTTTTTTAAATACTTTTAACCGACTCCAGAAAAGAGGAGGTTCTCAATTAGACTGTATGTTTTTTTTGTAAGATGGTTAGGCGATTACTCGGGAAATTATAGTCAATCGATTTTGATAGTACTTTTTTAGAAATATAGGTCATGATTCCGAGGTGGTTCTACATTAGTTTTATCAAGAGCCAATCAGTGGTAAAAAATGTGTGCATTATCAAGTGTAACTTAAAAACTACTAGTAGGATGTTGATAGAGTTTTATGTTTGACCATTTCGGAACTATTCGCTATCTCGAAAAAAATGATCATGAAGACGTGGTACCCAATGAAATAGTTGGAGTTGGTTTTTGCAGTTTTACTGCACTTAATTAGTATATATGTAAGTATAAGTATCTTCACGCCCATATCCCCGAAGAGGTAGGCAGAGGTACAACCAAGGCACCCACGACTAGCCGAAGACACTAAGTCCCACAATGTGATAGGTGGCAAGCCTATCGCCAACCGGGCACATTTCCAATCCCGACCAACATTTTTTTTTAATTAGAAAATTGGAAAAATCAAATTTACTTTTTGTTGGCCGACCCGGGATTCGAACCCGGGACCTCATGCAGTCAAGTCCAACACCCGGACCGCTAGACCACAGAGGCGACAAGTATATATGTATTTTTCTAATTTAACCACTTGAGGGTCGTACGATGGTAACTCATTAATAGCAAGGCTCAAGTTCGATTTCTCATTGGGATAGACATTTGTGTTACGAACATATTTTAAGCATTTGAAGACCTAGGTGCTTATTAAATTTATTACGGCATTTATGTGTATATTACCGACACCAAAAAAAGGAGGTCTGTATTTTTAACAATTAAATTTTAATCACCACATTCGTTGGCGTTTCGCAAACTAGCAGTTGTGTTTAAGAGTATGAAATAGCATCAATCCGTTTCCAAATTTTCTATTTGCCCAAAATCGAGATTCCGGAGTAACAGATTAGTACTACCAGTTACGTATCCTTACCCTTGAATAGGAAACACATTAGTAACACTTTGGTGTTGGTCCATAGGTCATCAGAAAAACCTACTGCTTATTTGCATTCCAAACCCAAAATAATGGAGTTATAAATATAACATAATGGTAATTATAATATAATAAAGGAGTTATAAATATAATAAATGAATAATATTCACTATTCACTTTTCAAGAAAGTTACATAACTGAAAATGCTCCGATTTATCCGCAATCTGCCCATGCCGTACATGCAACAATCTGAATTCGTTTTAAGCTGTGGTTCCAACGTACGCCGGATTTACAAGACCACTCTTTGCATTTATATATTCAGATCGCATTACACATTCAGCAAAATGAGAATGAGATGGCACTTTAAATCTGTTACAAGCGCTGCTGACTCACTCATGCGTTCTGTCCGATTTAAGAATGAGGGCGCGTTACGTCTTTTATTTCTGACATGGAGACAAGTTTCTCTTCACGTTTTTAAGTTTTTTTTTTTTGCTTAGAACTTCTATTTCAAATATGACACATTATTAGTATATTTAATTTAGACGCGGCTGTGTGCGTGTGTGTGTATCTGTTTCTTTGTATGTGTATGTCATGCTTCTTAACGACCGATTTCAATGCGGATTTTTTGTTTAAATTTAGCTATATGTGGTTGTCGGGAGTTGTGAAAAATGTTACATTTTTTAATTATTGTTGTTAGAATAAGAATAAAGCTAATAGGTCACATGAATTTACCCTGCAACGATTAACTCATTTACCATCATTTTAAATACAATTGGACTTGGAAAACTAGTAAATAGGTGTATAATTGATGTCGTTATGTTTGAAAAGTAAAGTTTTTTGATTAGTTTTCTCGTGTTGGTCCAGTTTCTCTGAATAGAATAAACATTCTTTCCCCTGTAATGTATCTCGTAAGAGACGAGCATAAGTTAAAAGGGCCATTAGAATATATTAAGATACAAATTCATTTGTTTCATATAGACCGTACGACTCTTATGAGGAATCTATATAATCCTATTAATATTATAAATGCGAAAGTTTGTATGTATGGATGTATGGATGTTTGTTACTCTTTCACGACCGAATGGCTGAATTTGTCTGAAATTTGGAACACGAATAGATCGTGACTTGGATTAACATATAGGCTACTTTTTATCTCATTCACACAATGGGTTCCTGTGAAAACGCGGGCGAAGCCGCAGGCAGCAGCTAGTACTAAAATATACCACGGTATCGAAACGCGGCCACTCATCGAGAAGATCTGACCAAAAAAATTTAGCGGGCTTACCTTTTTTCTATATAAATAAAGTAGTAGTAATACATTATTATTAAAATGAGATTGGTATGAGGAGTAATCAATCGTTAATGGTATATTAACCTTACTAACAAGAATATTAATGGGATAATTTTGTGTAGCTCCTTGCGCAGGAGCTCCAACACCTATGAATATTCCTGCCATAATAACGACAATGTGATTTTCCGGTCCCAAAAATAGTGTAGCTACTAGGTGGTAAACTTGTATAAAAGGCGTAACATCCTGCCCAAAGGATAACTACACACTTATGATAAGTACATTTATAGTGTTAAGAGGCCATGGGTTTTTTATACCCTCACAAGATCCTTATGCTTATTTGCTATCTTGTATTATAAAAAACCTAAAATTACAGATTTTCGATGACCTCAGACAAAACCTAAATATAATGTAACTGAAGATCATCTATTACGTCAACTTTTCAACAAAAAACCCGCATCGAAATCAGTCCGCCCGTTCAAGAGTTATGATGCCATAGACGGACACTCGCATACCCACGTCAAGCTTATAACACCCGTTTTTCTGTGGGGAATTAAAATTAAACTTTAACATATTGCTCTTGAATATTCCTAGGAAGTGAATTCCATTAATTCTCCATGTATTTAGTCAAAATTTGAGAGGAGTTTAGTAATACCATTTAGTGAAACACTCGTTTGTTTGTGTTTGATCCTGAAACCTTGTCATGTGTGTCATTGTTTCCAAAACACAATGAAACACATGTCGAGCTCCAACATTGTGTTGACTTTATTATGTCGGTTTTGTTGATTCCATTCAGTAAATGTATCAACAGAATACACAAAAACAATGAATTTAAATACCTTTTAAACGTTAACAGAATCAACTTTTACATAGCAAAATTTAAGTCTGTTTTCGTACATGTTTTCTGTATTTATTTATTTTCTATAATTATATATTGTGTCTGTGGTCTAGCGGTTCAGTTGTCGGACTTGACTGCATGAGGTCATGGGTCCGATTTCCGGTATGGGCGACAAAACGAAAATTGGATTTTTCCAATTTGCTAATAAGAAAAACGTTGATTGGATATGTGCCCGGTTGACGATAGGCTTGCGACCTATCACACTATGGGACTTAGTGACGTGGGTGCCCTGGTTGTGCCCCTCTCCTCTTCGGGGGTATGGGCGTGAAGATACTTTTAAAACTATCTGTTGCCCGTGGTATCTTTTTTGTATTTATTAAGTTCTCCAGGCCTTTGAGGTAGGATCAAATATTTTGATACAAGATGTTATATCCTTCAAAAAACTTACTAAAATTTGAAAATGGCATAATTATTTTTGTGAAAGAGTATTTTTTATTTATTTCCCATTTATCAAACAAATGGTTCTCGAGACGAGTTACAACGACGACGATATACAAGAGGTTCTAAAATCAACACCGTATTAACAAGCGTACAGCTACTGAAAAGTTTTAAGCTAACAAAAATACCTTTATCAATCAAAGCGACTTCATAGACTTGCTACACGTTGCTACGAATAATGCTACGCTCCTCTACGCAGTACGCTTACACAGATACTATCGGATTATTACATACTAGCTGCTACCTGCGGCTTCGCCCGCGTTTTCACAGAAACCCGGTGTGCGATCGGGATTAAAAATAGCCTATATGTTAATCCAGGTCACAATCTATCTGTCTTCCAAATTTCAGATAAATCCGTTCAGCCATTCGAGCGTGAAAGAGATCATCGTGAAGAAACATCCATACATCCATACTTACAAACTTTCGCATTTATAATATTAATAGGATTATTATGTACTATAATAATTATAAAGCGCAGTTGATTCAACTCTATTTCATTAGGAAACATGTCGTCTTTTGATACTTAATTCTTATTTCAAAATATAGCAAATGATTCCGAGGTAATCCCGAAAATATGTTTATGTTGACGACTTCATCATTGATGCCAATATAATATACAACTTTCAATATTCTTACAACAAATATAACAATACTAAGATTAAAAATGTTCAATAGCCTCAACAAAACATAAATGCAATGTACTTAAGAGTTATCTCGCTCACGTCAGCTTTCAAACAAAAAAATTCGCAACTAAATCGGTCAATCCGTTTAATAGTTATAATGCTACAGACAGACACACACACATAAAACTTATAAAACCCACTTTACGAGGCGAAAATGAATTCGCATTTCTTGTCACAGCATCACGCGGGATTCGATGGACTAATTTTTCTGAATCTTTTTGTATTCTGCCCTACCTTATCAGGAGAAGGTAGACATGACAAAATAATTTACATCATACATAGATTATACAGCGTCTGTTGAGTAAGTTTATTTTGTAATAAAAACAATGTTGCCCGGGATTTGATAAGTGCCCTTTTGACGATAAACCTGCTACATATCACATTATTGGATTAAGTGTCTCCGGCTTCTCCTGTGTGCCCTGGTTTTACCTTTGTCTACCTTTTCAGGGATACAGGCATGGATACTTTCTTTTTGTTATAATCAAAACATGCTAGGGCTTAAGTTGTTTGAAGTAACTTTGCTTTTATTTGACTCCACTTGAAACATCAATAATCATGAAAACAAAAAATTTCGAGAACACCTGACGACATTTGTCCGTAATGCAATAGTTAAGAACCGTCTCAATCGTGTTAGCTTTAGAAAATTTTTATAGGAAATTTAGGAACCTTTTTGGTTAGGAACTGTGATGCTATATACACACACACACAGAAAAATATAAGAGTCAGCTTAAATAAACCATATAGCTATATTGCATAAAATAAACTCGTATAATATTACACTAGCGGAAAATTCTAACCTAAAAACTGGTTTAAAACATAGGATAAGATATAGAATATAGGAATAAGACCTTTTGATAACATTTTAAACTTCGTCCCTTTCCCGCTTTTTGCTTCGTTAATGCGATCTACAAGCAAAAGATGCAAAGAGTCTTTAGAGAACGACAAATTTTCTTGCCGAAATTTAAAAACCCTTGACCCAATTACAAAATACTGAATAAAAGTGAGAGATCGAATGTTACGTAAAGGAAGGCACAAAATTATAGTGCCGTACAGGACAGAAATTATAGATGACATTTCAAGAATTTTGTGAGATTTTGAAGTAAATAAGAAGAAAGATTTTCTTATGTTAAGAAATATATATCAAGTAAAGACTGTGATGACCACCATAATAATAGGTAATGAAGAAACTATTATTGGTAGTAAAGTACTATGCAGCAACTATTCCGGTCCTGTTGCAGTCCTGAGGGTAGACCGTTACACTTGCACAATAAGCCTAAGAAGAAAGAGCAGTTTTAACCCGCGCCTGCAGCTAACGATAGTATCCTAATAGAATAGTATGAAAGGCTAAGGCTTATCTACGGACTAGACCTATAATCAAACTTAATCGTGGCTCCTAAATGACCTTGTTTACTTTTTCTTTTTTAATTTACATTTGTAAATCTTTAAACAGTGTTAACATTTTTAAACAGTGTTTAGAATTAGATTCTCAATGGGATGTCAAATATAACTTAATATAAATATAACTATAATTGGTCCAGACCAATAAGCCTGGACCTTGTTTATCGCTCCTTAACAAAACAATTTTTTTAAGATTAGTATTTGGCAGGATAAGGGTTACTATACTGAAAGCCTAAGCCAAGAAATTGAGGTTATCTAAAAATAGACATTAGTAGCTACAAATTTAAAATTCTTATTTCACATATTAACATTAATATTCCAATCTGAAATTGATACGAAGTTTTTGCTTGCGAGAGCTTTGTAAGCTCCCATCTTAAGATTTCCACGTCTGCAAGAATAAATGAAAAAATGTATAGCACTAGCTTATTTCATGCTGCATTACGTGTGTCTTCGGAACTCAAGTAGATTGTAATCTCGAGTTCAATAATATATAGAGCAAAAAGTTCTTTTATCTGCATCGAGTACAATAGAGATATCTTGGGAATTGTGAAATCAGAATAGGCTGTATTTTCTTTTGTTTAATACGTTTCAAAGTTTCGCGTACAAAAAACGTTATTATAGTCGTATCTTTGGTTTCTTGGTTAATAAGTTTTTAGTTTATATTGTTTTGGTAGTTTTTTCTTTGTTTATTTATGTGTTTTTATTATTTATGTACCTATTTTGGAGAAATCAATAGTAATGCGTAAAAGAAGACTCAGTAACGGTCTCAATATTATTTGTCCTGTACTTGTTTAGTACCACAAAGAGACTATTAGAGGTCCTACAAAAAAGTGGTGACATTTTAAAAGTGGTAGTTTAAAAAAATTCGACGCGCACAAATACCACTTTTATGGTTCAAGTGAATATAGATTTAAAAAAATCATTGCTGATTCTCTCTAATGTACCAGCCTCTCTTTCATTTTGACTTTGTTAATTCACTTCAAAAGATTCTCTGAAAGAGAAGCAGGCTTATTAGAGAAAGTCAACAATATTTGGACATCACATTAGTTCTTTGAACGATAGCTCTAAGCTACCTCCAGTTGGTATATAACTTCATGTTTAGTACCATAGGTCTTGCTGTTAATATAAGTAAGTATTTATAGTCTGGTCTTAAAATCACAAGTCTTCGATCGGCTCTTTAAGACCAAGAGTGCTGTCACCGAATGATTTCTATTTTCAAAAGGTACGAGTATCATTCATCTTAAATAGTTCTCAGTAGAGTGGTCGACTAATGATCAAAGTTAATTAGTTGTTAACGATAGTATCCTAATAGAATAGTATGAAAGGCTAACGCTTATCTATGGACTAGACCAGCCTTTCCCAAAGTGGGCGATAACGCCCCCTTGTGGGCGCTGGAAGCCTAGAGGGGGGCGGTATAAATCTTGAAAAAAATGTTTTTTTTTTAAACTAGGCGCAACAAATATGTTATTGAGGTTATTGACAAGAAAAAAACGAGGGGGGGGGCGCTACAAAACAACTGATTTTCAAAGTGGGCGTTACATGAAATAAGTTTGGGAACCTCCGGACTAGACCTATAATCAAACTTAATCGTGGCTCCTAAATGACCTTGTTTACTTTTTCTTTTTTAATTTACATTTGTAACTGTGTGTAGAAATAAAACTTTCTTGCTGCATTATTTAATCCGATCCGATGGAGTCCGCGATGGACTTCTTAACTACTTAACCGATTTCAATCAAATTTGCACACCGTGTTCAGTTTGATATAACTTGAAAGATAGGATAGTAGATCTCAATTTATGATCAAAAAAATTACATAATAAAAAAAATGTTAGGGACAAATGTTATGAATCTTTTTTTAAAGTTATATCATTAATTTACTCTTTTTTGTCTAGAATGTCCATAAACTTTAATATTTTTATTCTGACACTACCTTATCCGACAGACGTTGTCCTGTTAAAATTACATATTTTTTTCATGATAACCTTTTCTTAAAAATTACTGACATAGAAAAAAATAGTGAAATTGTTGCATCCGTTCACTCATGACTAGTTTATATTTATTTGATTTAACAGAAAAGTTTTGCAAATACAACTATTTACGTTAGCGTTGAAACTATATACAGTACTCGTAAATATTAATAACTAGCAGAAATTTGAATCCTCTTTATAAAAATCAATCGTTAAGAAATAGTGAAATTAAAAAATGTACTTTAATTTCTTTTACGATATTACAACTTACTAAAATGCGTTTTGTACAATTACATTGAACAGCAATATTATATTTACTTATATTATAAAACTTGCTTGTAATGTTTCTAAAAACTATCTCGAAAATGTAAGCTTTCAAATAAGAAAAAAAAACAGTGAAATCGGTCATCCCGTTCGAAAGTTATGATGCCAGTTTAAAGAAAGTTTTACAAACCGTCTTTTTTAGTCAAGTTACGATTTTTTTGTCAGTAATAAAAGCAATCAATTTAATTTAGTTTAATTTTAGGTTTTTTATCTCTTATCCCATGGTATCCTAAATCACTCTTAATGCCATCTTGTCTCATTGATGATCACTGACTACTGGTACTTGAAGAAACAGGTTTGCCCAGGATTCCCACCTGGGGGCTTACTATGTATCTCAGTGGCCAACTCAAAATGGAAAAGTGTGCATCAAACAGCTGTCAAATGACGTCATTTGTGTTTGTTATCTTTACTGTATTTCTGTTGGTCAATGGAGATAGCAAATGTAAAACTCGTCATTTGACAGCTATTTGATGTACACTTTTCCATTTTGAATTAGCCACTGAGATACATAATCAGTCCACTGGGCGCTGATCGCGTATTTTTAAGTGATGATCCAATAAAGTGTCCATCAAATAGCTACCAATTAACGTGTTTTATATTTGCTGTCTTTTGTGACCAACAGAAATACAATAGAGTTAGCAAAACCAAAACACATTAGACACCTATTTGATCTACCTACACTTTATTCAGTGATAATCACTAAAAAGATACGCAATCAGCCCCTGGTCTAATATAAATGCGGGTTCAAATTTGAAAGTTACCGTTGTGACCAAAGTAGGAGCGTTTCTCTAAAAGTGGAGATTCTGTCCCACGTTATTGATTGTAGCTATGTTTATCGGGCATGCCATGATACGGTTACCTCATGAGGGCGATACTATCTAATTTTAAAGATGGCCCATTTTAAAATTGGGTCAAACAAAAAAAAATGTTCCTAATTAAACAATTAGGTCACATACTAATAGATAGTCGAGTTCTGCAATGACTTGCTTGGGCTTGCTATTCCCAATATAACTTGTTATTATCGTGTTCCGATTTAGGATCAAAAGTTGCCTTCCGGCAACTCAAATTTTACACAGCTCTTTTTCCATCAAAAGATAAAGTCCATTTCAATATTGTTAAGTCCACTTGAGACTTAGCTTACATTTTATTGATAAGCTATGTATCAATTATCACTAATTTAACGTTTAACAGTTTTCTGCTAGTTTCGTAACAGGTACTTAGTTGTTCTTCACGCCCATATCCCCGAAGAGGTAGACAGAGGTACAACCAAGGCACCCACGACTAGCCGAAGACACTAAGTCCCACAATGTGATAGGTGGCAAGCCTATCGCCAACCGGGCACATTTCCAAATCCCGACCAACATTTTTTTTTATAAGAAACTTGGAAAAATCCAATTTTTCTTTTTGTTGGCCGACCCGGGATTCGAACCCGTCGAACTGCAGTCAAGTCCAACACCCGGACCGCTAGACCACAGAGGCGATTACTACGATATTGTTAATGGAATATTTGCTTTTTGTCTGTAAATGTCGTAACGTAAAACGGGAACCATCAAAATCTATTCGTTATTACAACATTCGTAACAAACATAAAAAAACAAATAAAAAAATTGAGACAAAAAAAAAACACATGAGATTTTTTTCTAAGATTTTTAGTATTCAATCTAATAATCAAAGTAGGGAAAATCTTTTGCTGCAACGAGTCCCTTCTATCAGATAAACAGTTGTGTAACATAATGTATGTGTAATTTAATTTTCTAAAAGCTTTCTTAGTTCTTCAACAGCGGTTTGTATGAATTAATCTCAATTAAAACGGTTTCGTATAGCTTTTGGCAGAGAACTTAAATACTATAGATTTTTCTTTTAGAATGTCTGAACAGTCTAAGATAAAAATTAAAGACAAAACAGAACTATCTCTGGTATGAACGAAATTTCAAAGTATTAGATCTTAGTATGATTCTTAATTAAGTTCTGAAACTGGAATCAATTCAAAATACCGTTACAATGTTGCGTTATCTAGATATAAAATCAGCTGCTTTTATATTTTATATTACCATACGCATTATTGAATGCGACAATAGAGAGCCCTGAAATCTAGGTACTGATGAGGGCGTATTAACAGAAGTCTACTACCTAGTAAAATTAGTAGTATAATAGCAGTGTTACCATTAACATGATTGCTATTTATAGGCAGTGTGTACCTTGGAAATAAATAAATAACTCTGGACAAGTTACACAAATTGAATCTAACACAAAGTACGCCAATTACATTCATGTGTTACGGGTGTCAGTCAACGATACCACTACATAGAAATATTTAAATAGATACCAGAACAAATTCAATAAATACCCAGAACTGGAAATGCAAATTGCAGACAATTACATAAATTAATGCCCCCGTCGGGAATCGAACTTGAGCCTCGCGGTTGATCTATAAATTTAGACGTGTAAGCCCTCAACCAAAGAGTCGGTAAAATATCATTAGAAAATTCGACTGTACTTCAAATATCTAAAAGAAAGGCAATGTTGTTAAGCTTAGTTTACACTGTGACACTTCATAAATTGTGTCGTACTTTTTTGCGTGCAGTCAGTTACAAAAAATGTGTGAAAATTAGGATTTGTATAAAATTCTTAAATTTCCGATAACGGATGCAATAATGGACCCTACATAAATATGTACATACATAACCATAACATAGGCAACTAGATTAAAATTACCTATTACGTATATAAGTAATAGTAGTAATTTTGTTCTGAGTTATTATAAAAAAGGTCTAACCCTATCCGGCCCTAGAGTCGCATTTTCTTTGTTTTGTTCAGTTATTCTGTTTTTAACAGATTAACTATTAATCGAGTACAATTCCTGACTTTACACATTTCCTGCTGTCGCAGGTTACGTTGTCACGTAGGCAACAAGTTTTAAATTGTGACGTTGTTATAATCACACATATCTATAGCAATGTTAATAGTGAAGACTTAAATGTCTAGTTACTATAGTCGTTATCAAATTCTAATCTAAACACAATTTGTTAATATTATTAAAACGTTTGTTCATTCTGTAATCTAATTTTATTAGTTAATTAAATTAATCAACCCAAAATTGTATGTCAACCCATATTTTTAAATAAATACCAGGGATAACAATAATTATTTTGTGTTATGTTAAAAAATCGTTATTTTTAATAGCGCCAATGATGCTTATATATCGAAACGGGTTAGCTAAATAGAAAATAATAAAATTAAACTGTGAAAAGTCCAAGTGATATTAACTAATGGTGACCTATATGTCGTAATGTAACTACGCCTTAACTCAGATGTAGCTACAGCCCGCTGGGTTCAGCGACTTTTTACTAAATCGACAATCGAGCATCAATGATGTAGGAATCACATTTATGCTCAACTCAGGCATAATGCGTGGTTCGCCAGCTCATAATATATTTATTCCACTCACTCCCGTATTCCGGAGTATCGCAGATTTTGTCACACGATATAAATTTCATGAACGGCAGTGGCTTTTCTAAATCAAACGGAAGTGGTCTTTGTCATTTCCGTCACCGAACTCAGTTGTCATGATTTTTGTAATTTATTTAACATGCGAAATACATGATCCGTATATTTTTAAATGACTCCAAAAACTCTTTGTTTACAAATTCCTCTCTGTGTTTTTATCCGACTTAAAAAAAGGAGAAAGCTATACGTTCTTTTTATATATTTATCGATTTAACCGTTTTTTTCTACACCGATTTTAAAAGTTCATTTTATATTTGACAAAGGGGACTTCCAATGTGGCCCCATTACCACCAAGTCCGGATCTAATAATTAAATCCTTGAAAATTGAGGAAAATACATTTTCTTGTGTCTGTTTTACAAATTAAAAAAATCTAGTATCTTCACGCCCATATCCCCGACGATCTGGGCAGAGGCACAACCGGGGCACGCGCGACTAGCCGAAGACACAAAGTGCCACAATGTGATAGGTGGCAAGTCTATCGCCAACCATGCACATATATTATCCAATCCCGAGCAAATTTTTTTTTATTATAAAATTGGAAAAACCAAATTTTCTATTTGTTGTCCAACCCGGGATTCGAACCCGGGACCTCATGCAGTCAAGTCCAACACTTGAATCGCTAGACCACAAAGGCGATTTATATTTTTATAAAAATAAATATATAGTTTACGCAATCTCTCTGCAATTAACGAATCGCTTTTAATGATCCTTTTTTAACAAATAGGTTCACATGATTCACGGATAATCACTTCGCGTGGTCATTGCAACACGTTTGAACGGATTTACCAATTTTGCCAATTCATTTTTGTCGTTTTCGTTATTGTCATGAGGATTACATAATGAGAAAAACCGGGAAAATGGGAAAAATAATGCTTCAATCTATACAAACTGTTAGTAGCTGATGTCAAGCGATACGAAGTTCGTCGGGTTGGCTAGTTCCGTACAAACTTTGTTAATATCAGACAACTGGTTTTTCAGTTGTATTAAATCATGCATATTCTTCCACGTAGGTCCAGGTCTTCTGAGAATAGGTCATCTGCGTCCTTGTCACGCAGCTTTTACGAGTCGAGTATAAGTTAAATGCGATATTGCCAACAAGTCCACTGGAGGTAGAGTGTCGGTGTCTGTGCCGGGTCGTTGACCTATCACATCAAGATAGCTTCTTACTCTCCACTGCTATTGTTATTACTGCTTTACGGTAAATTTAAGTATCCTATCTAAAGATGGATTTTTTTATGATATTGGAAGGCGAACAAGCAGGCGGATTTCCTGGTGGTAAGAAATTCACGCCGCCTAGTGACACAAAAGGTGGTAATGGTGCGCTGCCAACCTGAGGCCAGGATGTTAGGCCTATAGGAAAAGTAAGTTAACCGGCTTCCTTAGCCTCCGAACCAGAACACGTCAACGGCAAGCATTGATGTTATGGCGGCAGGAATAGGTAAGGCTCTGGTACCTATCCGGACGAATCGCTGCAAAACTCTACCATCTAGTAGGAAGTCGCGGTGTTAGTGACGGTAAGTCTTTGCTCGCCTTTTACGAGCTGCCTGGTAGGAAGGCAGATGGTCTTTTCTGCAAAGGAGCCCAGACCGACACGGGAAATTGAAATTGAAAGAGATGGGTCTACCAGAGTTTTTTTGCTTCCTATTTTTAGCCCCCGACGGATAACGAGGGGAGTTATAAGATTGACGTGCCTATCTGTGTGTGTATTTGTCTGTAGCATACCTTTGGAATGGAAGTACCGATTTCGATGCGAACTTTTTGTTTAAAAGCCGACGTGATACAGGTTCCTGCCTGCATTACATAATTAGGTCTTGTCGGGTGATATTTACTTTTTAATTTTTAGGTTATGTTAGTAATTATATAAAACTAACAGTGGTTGCCTAGTAATCAATCTAAAGTAGCCATATCTCTTATCTTAGATGGGGTTTTGGTGATATTAATCATTACCCATACCTATACTGCTTTCTCCAGTCGTTGTTATTTTCCACTATTCCGCATTTTGCATACAGAATGTTCGATTAAACGTTAACCGTGTTATTATTGTTATTAATGAACAAAGACTAAAGTATTCCAAGGTTTAATTGATATTGTAGTCTATATTACAGTATCATAAACAGAGTAATGTATATTGAATCAGTTTTAGTCTATATTTTTCAAGACTGTAACGGTGATACATCCATTTTAAACAACAGACAACTTTTTCAAATTTTTCATTCATCATTATGAGAAGACAGTCCAATACTAACGCTTGTAAAACAAACTATATAATATTGACAAACTATCAGATTATTATTATTATTTATATTAAAATGTGTCACATTTTTATAGGTTTGCTGAGCTTAAATTATTTAAATAGAGTAATAATCCTTGCTTACAAAAAATGAGGCATTTCTAAAACTACATTAGAGTAAGGAAAATCGCATACACGAAAGTTGAAAACATTTGGGCGGTCGCGTAAAAAAGTCTTCCGGACCACTGCCCATATAAGGTAAAAGGGAAGGTATTTCACGCAACATTATGTGCCAACAGAAGGGTTAGTTTGCCAACTACTAGTTAAGTTTTGTTAAAATGTTATTTAGCAGCAGGAAAACCATTTTCTCGTTTTTAAGATTTCACTGTAGAAATCACTACTTTGGAATTTAAGGCAATCAAGACCTGCGTGTCATTGCTTCGTTGGTCGAAGGCCACATCACGAGGCTTGGTTTCGATTTTTACAGGGACAGTTTTTGTCTCTAACACTATATGACTAACGTCATATAACACGTTAAAGAGGTTTTAGACGGTTGTAATCTTGCCTTTCAACAAAGTTACCTTGCCGATTTGCACCCATCTGGACACTGAATTTTAATTCGTTGCGTGGTTTAGAGGCATTTAAAACTGAAATAAACTTAGAAAGTAACAGATACGGCGTGTGACACAAAATAATAACTAGTTAACTAGCAAACTTCGTATCACCTGACATTGACAGCTAACAACTCTTTTTAGGGAAAAGTTAAAGAATTTTTGTTTTTTGCTAACCTTGCAATTTTCCTAGTTTTCCGTCCCTAAAAGCTATTCTTGAAACTCAAAGAAAATATATTTTAAAAAAATAGTTCAGCTGTTACGGAGTTTTGTGGATTTCGTAAAATTAGATCTGTGTCTGAAAAACAAATAATATATG
>NJDC01004794.1:89311-118927 GCA_002245475.1 Calephelis virginiensis
TTAGCGGTGACACAACAAAATCGGCACCATGTCTTCCAAGGACAATGATAATGATTAAATTATACATCTTATAGAGTGTTAGTGTACTTGTTAATGTGTGTCATCATCAACATATTAAATATTTATTTGACCACCTTGTTGGCCGAGTGGTTACCGCGCAGGTTCGCTGATCGCGAGGCTAGTAGACTAAAGGCCCATGCTAAAAAATGGATAGGTCATATGAACCACCAGGTGACGTATATAGAGCGATATAAGAGCATAAAATAATTAGATTCAGCACTATGCCGTAACTTGTAAGCTGTCCAACTGAGTGCTGCTGAGAATTCAAAAGTGCAGGTAGAGTGAATACATTTTGGTCAAATATTTTTGTACGGCATTTTTACCCTCTATAGATCCATAAAAAATAATAAGAAAGGGCGCAGTGCCGTAAAAAAATGGTGCGCCACAAAGTCTGTACATTTCTTGGATTTTTTAACAATTTCAAGGGTAATTTAGTCATTTCATTATGTACGGCATCAGTTTCAATACAACTACTAATCCATTTTTTTTTATTTCGCAACGTCGTACAAAAACCGTGCGAGAAGGGAAAAAATCATAGGTTGCAAACCCCTCTCTTTCAGTGGGCCGGGGGGTGATTTGAAACAACATAAAATCAATTAGTTTTGAAAGTATTTTATGCATACATAATATTTTTTACATGCCGCACATTATCGTTGGTCCAAAGATTTGTAAGGGGAAAAAACTGAAGGAAAAATCCATAGAACGAAATGTAAGGTGAAATTAATGACGATATTTTTTTTATGCGGCATATAGATATTTTATTTGTACTTAATGCAATAATTTATAAAAAGTTAATTCCGTACAAATCGGAAAGTTCATATTGATAAAAAAGTAATAAAAATATGAAATAAATATAATTTACATATATATCGCATACGGAGCGACGGTTTTTGTACGACGCTGCGAAATAAAAAAAATGGATTAGTAGTTGTATTGAAACTGATGCCGTACATACTGAAATGACCCTTTAAATTGTTGAATAATCCAAAAAATTTACAGACTTTGTGGCGCACCATTTTTTTACCTCACTGCGCGCTTTCTTATTATTTTTTATGGATCTATAGAGGGTAAACATGCCGTACAAAAATATATGACCAAAATGAATTCACTCTACCTGCACTTTTGAATTCTCACCAGCACTCAGTTGGACAGCTTACAAGTTACGGCATAGTGCTGAATCTAATTATTTTATGCTCTTATATCGCCCTATATACGTCACCTGGTGGTTCATATGACCCATCCATTTTTTAGCATGGGCCTGTTGTCTATAGAGTCGATTCCCAACGAAGACATTTATGTAATGAACAATATATATTAATACTGGGTACCAACTACTGTTTTAGTATTTGTGTGCATTAGTATCGTTGTGCTATACTCATAACACAAGCAAATCATTTGGTTACTTTGATGTTAGATCAATTTGTGTAATTTGTCTAGGGCTATTTATTTATTGTTTCTGACAGGTACAATAAACATATAATCACATTTTATTAAAAGCTAAGTCTTTATGCAAAAATGAATTATTTATTAGATATTTTGATGACCTCGTCGGTAGAGGTACTAGCGCGTAACACCACCACCCAACCGCAAGGCTCGGTTTCGTTTCCCGACAGGGGGCAGGTATGATGAACATTTAGATGTCTGCATTTCGGGGTATTTTTTCCGAAACTGGAAAAACTATGCTGTTGAGACTTGATAAGTGGATGTATTCTGTGAACCGCATTAAGATTTTGACAAAAAATAAAAAAAACAATAAATTTTGGGGGTTCCCCATAATTAGAACCAAAACTTAAATTTTTTTTCATCAAATGCTTAAATGTGAAAATTAAAAGAAACCTAAGTCTCAGACAGTCTTGACTAGCCTGAAGTGGTGACATAATTATGACCTACTCCGTTCTCGTTATCGCAGAAGCTTGCCCTTAGAAACTTGGCTGGCTTATTGTTTGGGATATAGAAATCGATGTAGCTCCCAGTCCTTTTATTAGGCAAGAAATAACAATCCTGACCTACTTTGAATACGTTACCTGTAGAAGTTCATCCTTAGAAACTTGGCTGGCTTATTGTTTGGGAAATAGCAATCGATGTAGCTTTCGGTCCTCTTATTAGGCAAGAGATAACAATCCTGTCCTACTTTGTATCATTTACTTGCGGAAATGCCCCTTCAGAAACGTGACTGGCTTATTGTTTGGGGAGTAGCAGTCGATGTAGCTTCTAGTACTATCATTAGGCAAAAGTTAACAGTACTACCTAACTTCTTATCCGTTATCTGTGAAAACCCACCTTTACAAACATGGCTGGCCTATTGTTTGGTTTGTAGCAATCGATGTAGCTCTCGGTCCTCTTATTAGGCAAGAGATAACAATCCTGACCTACTTTATATCATTTACCTGCGGAAACGCCCCTTTAGAAACGCGACTGGCTTATTGTTTGGGATGTAACAATCGATGTAGCTGACGGTCCTCTTGTTAGGTAAGGGTTAACAATCCTGATCTACTTTGTATAAGTTACCTGTGGAAGCCCACCCTTATAAACATGGCTGGCTTATTATTTGGAATGTAGCAATCGATGTAGCTCTCGGTCCTCTTGTTGAGCAAAAGTTAATCATGCCGACCTACTTTGTATCCGTTCCCTGTGGAAGCTAACCTTTAGAAATATGGCTGGCTTATTGTTTGGTATGTAGCATGATGTACCTTACGGTCCTCTTATTAGGTAAGAGTTAACAATCCTGACCTACTTTGTATCTGCTACATGTGGAAGCTCACCCTTAGAAACGTGTCTGGCTTATTGTTTGGTGATGTAGCAATCGATGTAGATATTTTTGTCCTCTTATTAGGCAAGACAATGATGACCTACTTCATACAGCTTTACCTGTGGAAGGTCATGTTTACAAAACTTGGCTAGCTTATTTTTTTGGGACGTACTTTCGGTCTTCTTAGCAGACAAGAGATCACACAATCCTATTCTAATCCATATCATTTGTTACATCATAAAATTATAAGTACAAACTCACCCTTACAACTTGGCGGGCTCTGTATTTGGGATGCAGCAATCTATGCAGCTCTCGGTCCTCCTATTAGGCAAGAGATCACTTAATCCTGACCTACTCTATATAGCTTTCTACATCATAACATTACATATGGAAGCTCACCCTTAGAAGCTTGGCGGGCTCTGTGTTTGGGATGCAATCGATGCAGCCCGCCCTCCCTCTTATTCGTTTCGCTATGAAAATATTTTCAAACTTTTTCTTATATCAAACTTTTACTGTCTCGAATGTTCTTATTACATTTTTGTTATTGAAGATACTTTTATGTTGCTATTATTATTAAAAAAATAATGTTGCTGTTATTAAAAAAAAAAAAAACATTTACCTATGTTATGAAACTCAAAATAATGAAACTCAATATTTATCTTTTTTTATAATAAAAATCAGCGATTAAGCACACGGGTCTTATGATGGTAAGAGACAACTGCGGTCGTTAGACACCATAGACGTTATAGATGCGTATCTGTCCAGTGGTTATGTTAGGCCAATTGTGCAAGTCTACCGGCTACCTCACCCTTCGGATCGGAATATGACAGAATTATTACGGCTGCAGGAATAGGCAAGACTCTCACCAATCCAGGTGAGTCGCTGCGAAACTCTACTACCTAGTCAGATGTCACGGTGTTAGTGACGGCAAGCCTATGCTCGCTTTTTACGAGCTGCCTGGCCTGTGCCTAGCACAGGCAGGTAGATGGTCTATTCTACAAAGGAGCCCGGACTCATAGTTAGATTATCGACATTTGAGCTAGTTTTCCGGCATCAGCAATAAAGGTTATCATTTAAAATGAACATTGTTTGAAGCTGGTAAGATGTTACGTGTTCATTAAGCGTAATAAAAAAAAGTATTTTCACGCCCATATCCCCGAAGGGATAGGCAGAGGCGCAACCAGGGCACCCCCGACTAGCCGAAGATACTAAGAAAGCGTAATAAAACTGCAAAATACCAACTGATATTTCATAACAATGTAGACTTGTTTGATTGATGTGATCTTGATAAAATTTATATAAGTCACTTGAATTATACCTTACCTTATTAAAAATATATAAGTAGTAGTAAATTATAAATACATACTTAGTTGTTATTATATAGTAAAGTAATTTTCGTAAAAATATATGCATTGCGTATAACAAAAAACATCTCATCGTATGACAATAAAATTAATATGGTACTACTCAAAATCATGATAAAAGAATAATAAACATCAATTTGTTATTTGACAAGTTATCGCGTTACGAATATATTTACAAAAAAATATAAATATGTTCGTTTCGCAATAACAAGTAGGTATGCAGCAAAAAAGCTGTATGAGCCGAATTGATAAGATCCTCCTATTTGGAGTTTTAGAGTAGTTTACTATGTTCATATTCAATTTAAACATAACTTATATTTAAGTAATCGTAATCGGTCAAGCAAGCGAGTTTAATTTTCTTTGTAAAATGACGACGAAAATAGCTAGCATAACATGGTAATTAAATAATTTAAATTTCTAAAAAGGCCTAAAGAAATGCGTGACTGAATAAAACTAAAGTCCATGCGCCTAGAAATATTTCAATAGCAACAAATAAACAAAATGAGCTTGGCAAATTTTTTCCCGTCACAAAAACTAGTCCTTCTAAAATGTAATTTAGTAAAATATGTTTTGTTTGGTACATTTACAATATTTATCTAGTGGCTGTAAAGTGAAATCCCGGCGAGTGGAGGCCATTCGCGCCAGTTCCCGTTGTAAATGGGTCAGAGGCTATTCAGGTCCCCCTAACACCTCCCCGCATTATGGGTACACTCGCATAATTGAACACGCGGCGTATTATTGTCATGTTTCTAGGTAAATATGTATATTGGATAAATAACATTCCTTTGCCTAGTTTCCTTGCCAAATATACTTTACTAGCTGACCCGGCAGACGTTGTTCTGCTATTTTGTTGCTGTGATTCACCGTCGTCACTTAGGTTTATAAAAAATAGATGTTAGCCGATTCTCAGACCTACTCAATATGCTCACAAAGTTTTAAGCAAATTGGTCAAGCCGATTCGGAGGAGTACGGGAACGAATATTGTGACACGAGAATTTTATATATAAGATTTTGCTATGGTTGAGTTATTTATACGTAATGTGTAAAATTTAGCTCTATATACTCGTAGATTAGATTGATTTTCAATTCATGATGATATGAAAACGCTGGTTTTAAAATGAGAAGGGGTCATGCTCTGTTGGTTTTGTCATGTGAAAAGAATGACATAAAAGATAGACAAAGCAGATATACAACACGAATGGATGGATTTAGGTAGCCGGGGATAACTAGATTGACATTTGAATTCGCTCGAGTTTTTAGCCGAGGGTGGCGTCAAGAGTCTCCGAAACCGGCGAGTTTGTATGAAAGGGGTTATGAATGGAAGGCCTGGAAGGATTTGAAAGACTGTGACATTTGGTAATCGATACTTTCTTCTTACCTCGTAAAGCACTTGTCGTGAAAATATATATACTTATGTATGAATCCATTTTAAACACATATGTAAGAGCGCGAAAACATTTTTTTATAACATTACAAACAGGTTGAATAAGATACTTGCCTATTTATAAAACTTATGGTTTTTTTGAGGTCAAAGGTAGAAAAACGCATTGGTTTGTAGTATACATTTGAATTCAATTCAATTTTTGTCGCCATAGATGGTGGTCCATCGGCCCGGTATTGGACTAGATTTCATGAGATCCCGGGTTCAATCCTTGGTCGAGTATCAAAATAAAATGTGCTTTGTCAATATTCTAACAAAAACAATGATGCCTGGGATCGGATATGTGCCCGATTAGTGGTAGGCTTCACATTATGGGATTTAGTGTCTTCGGCTAATCGTCTCTGCTCTGGTTACTTCTTCGGGGATACGGATGTAAAGATATTAAATTTAAATAACATACTTAAAAATAGGTAAATTTGGACAGGCTAGTCTGGGGCATCGCAGCGCAATAATCTGACTAGATCACTTTCGTACATACATTGTGTATGGAACAAAGGTCAAAGCACATCATGTCGGGTCGCATCCCGATGGATTTTTCCGCGGTGGATTTTGCGCGACAGCCCGCGCATAGTCCCTGATGCGGCCTATAGTCAACAAAGAGCAGAGTAAAAGCGATATTTCGTTTAATTCAATTAAATTCGTCGTCGGTACAGCATTCATTACACTTGAAATGCGTCAATTGAAATATATTATTTAATATTTTTTTACAAGCACATACAGTAATACACCATTACAGGTTTCAAAAACACCTAACATCAAACATTGCGGAAAACACATATCGAATAAATAAGCAAACCCTGCCTCAACAGAATCGCAACGTATAAAACAAAATATGCAAGTAATTAAAAAATAATAATAGAGAAGGTAGATCAGATTATGATTTGTCCCTAAAGCAGGGAATACAATTTAATGATGTAAGAAATACAAAATATTCGACTATAATAATAAAATGAAAATAAATAAGCAACAATGCCAAAATTAAAATTAAAAAAGTTGCGTAAATAGATTATACTAGTCAAATTAAATTGTTTATAAAAAATGTCAGATTTAAAGGATTATGTATAAAAATGGACATATAATAATAAATATACTGTTCGTATATATTAAATTCATCAAAGTATGTCAAAAATAAAATGAATTCTTTGTCTATAAATGTACCTAATTCTATTAACGTGAATAGAGAAACTAATGACATTTTAACGTTCAATTTTTGTATGATAACTACAGGCGAGCTTAGGCTTATCGTCACTAGACCCGTGATATCTGACTAGGTCGCAAAGTTTCATCCAGATTTATAGCGCCTTTAATTCTGGCTGCCATAAAATAAATTCTTGCCGTTGACGTGTTCCGGTTCGAAGGATAAGGTAGTCAGTAAGCCTACGTTTGCTCCTGTACTCAGATTGACAACGCACCACTACCACCTTTGGCATCTCTAGGCGGAGTGAATTTCTTACCATCAGGAAATTCGTGTGCTTGTTTGTCTTCCAATACCATAAAATAAAATTAAATACTTACCTTTATTTGAGATCCAGAAAGTTGTTTTATAAAAAACATTTATATCAATGATATCTCGTAGCTACCATGTTGTTTTGTGTGACATAATTTGAGTATAGCACCAACTGTTACCTGCGACTTTGCCTGTTTTTTAAGTTACTTAATTATCTGGTAACTCAAGTCCTTCTGCAGTCAGGTAAAAATATACATAAGTTTTAAAAGTACATTTCCATGTTGCTTTTTTTGCATAGCGTATTAAAAAGTACTGCTCGTGATACTTAAACCTCGTATTTTGCTGCTACCTTGCAAAAAAAGTATTGAACTACAAGCGAAATGGCGCAGAAACACAGTCGTGTATTTTGTGCAGCGTCATTGGCACTACGGCTAGGTTAGCTCTGAATTAGGGCACAAAACTAGGCTATAAAACAAATCATCATATTATGTCACAAGCGGTTACTAAACTTATTCTCCGTAGTCTATTTATAATGCCTCGTTCCTATATTCAAGATGTATATAGGTATGTACTATTTGCAAGCGGTAATTTTTGTATTATTCATAATGTCCAATAAGATATCTAACTTGTATATTAATGTAAACATTTGTGGAACTATATATAATTAGTTACTTTCAGACGAACTACGACTGATTATACTTACGGTTTAAGATTCGTAAAGGAACCGAGAATAATACCGACAATATTTCAATACATCGATGATGTTTAGGACTTCCTTTAATGACATATTTTTATCTATCTATACATCTATACTTATAATATTCTGTATAAAGATGAAATAAGGTATTTTTAAAAATAGGTGCTGGCGGCTGGCTGGCTGAAAATAGGTATAGCACAACATATTTCTATGTTTTTAGATTTTTGTATTGTAATGGATATTTGAAACGAGGGTTTTAAACCGCAGTTCAGCTTTACCATTTTTTCAAAGATGTATTTATACGAGTTTTTTCTTTATTTTAATATAAGTAGGTTACAGTGGCTTAACCTGCTCTTGTTCGGCACTTAAGGATAATAGCGTGTGTCTTATATAATTCCTTAAATTTTGACAGAAATAATTGAAAGAAGTTTGTTAATCCGAATGGTACTTGCAGAGAGCAGCGTTCAAACAAGCAGACAAAAACTTGTTTGTGCTAAGTACAGTCAGTACTTACATTAACGTACAGTCTCTGAGATAATAAAAAATTAAGTCCAAATATAAGTACTACATAGAAACTACAAAGAGGTTTGCCTTCAACACGAGATACAAACGTCATGTTCAAAAAAAAAAACAAAATGGACGATGTGTAACAATCAATACCGTCTTTACTCTTTACCATAAGGGCACACGGGGCCTGTGCCCAGGGCCCCCACACTCAGAAGGCCCCGAAAGATGGAATATTTCTCTCACATTTAAAATCTAAATATTTTGGTCGGGTGCAATATACTTTCTCGTTGTCCGAATGTCGATCTTTTTCAGATTTAAATCAAGCATACGTTTCTAGTGCTACTAAAACAGTTTAGTGGCGTGTATTGTGTGGAGCTGGATGTATTTGGGAGTTTTAGCTTCCAGTAAGTCCAATTCATTCTTAGCGCACTATTTTGTCTGTTTTGTTGCGCAATAATACGTATACATTTTTTGGCGGAAATAATTTTATTTAGATTTAAGTATGGATTTCTGCAAAGTAACGCCTTCTTCTATTAATTTTCTTTTTTAGATTTATTCGAATCAATACACGTTTAAGAATAATTCAGTGATTCAAACACTATTGTAACTAACCAGACATTAATTTGATTTTATAAGCTAGAGTCTACCCCGTGTTGATCCACATTCCTTTGCAGAATAGACGAACTGCCTTCTTGCCAGGCAGCTCGTAAAAGGTGAGGCGTAACACTGTGAGATCCTGCTAGGACCTAGGTGGTAGAGTTTCGTAACGACTCGCCCCGATTAGTACCACCGTCTTATTTATTTCTGACGACAATAAAACGAAAAGGTGTCGTTTCGTCCACTGTGGACGAAAATATTGTAGACGAAACGTCAGCAAGCCGTTCCACTGCCATAATGTCAGTGCTTGCCGTTAACGTTTACAGGTTCGGAGGGTAAGGTAGGCGGTAAACTTACTTTTTGCTCGAGACCTAACATCCCGGCCTCAAGCTGGTATCGCACCATTGCCATCTTTGGTGTCCCTTGGCGGCGTGAATTTCTTACCGTCAGAAAATTCGCCTGCTTATTTTCCTTCGATATTATAAAAAAAGGATTATCAAGTTACACATTTGATTTTAAATTCAATTATTCGATAATTTAAAAGTTTACAAAATATAATTATATTTTTGAACGCATCCCACCTTATTTACTAGAATACCATCTAACGATCATATATGCAAACTACTCCGACACCAAAGTCAAGCAGCTATAGATAAATGTGTACTATGGTTGGGGGAATCCTCTATAATATCAACATTCTTCGGATTTAAATGTCTTGGTCTTAGATTACTTGCTAAAGTCTGAATAATTAGAAGAAACTTTTCCACTAAGTTTTTTAAAGACTAACTAATTTGTCAATTATTAGCATAGAAAGTGATACATATCACTACACTGATATTCTTCAGAGCATTGTGTTTGAAGATTTAGTAGAAGATTCCGCTCAATAGTAATCACGAAAGATACTTTTATCGTAATCATAGAAAAACAGCAGCATACTAATATTGTCAAAGATATACCGTAATATAGTAATATATATGATTACCCATAATAAAGTAGATCATAATGAAAAAAATGTGTAAAGTTTTACATTCCAAAGGGCCCCCAAGTTTTTGTGTGCCCAAGGGGCATAGTCTAAGACGGCCCTGGTAACAATAGCATTCGGTATCGATTTCCGTACCTATTTTTTATGATAATGGAAGACAAACAAGAGGCCGAATTTCCTGATGGTAAGAAGTTCACGCCGCCTAGACACCATAGGTGTTAATGGTGCTTTGCCAAAGTGAGGCCGGGATGTTAGGTGTCGAGCAAAAGTGAGTTTACCGGCTACCTTACCCTCCGAACCGGAACACGTCAACGGCAAGCATTGGACGTTATTTAATATATCATAGAATATATAAGGACGGGAAAAACATTGCGTACCCGTATTAGTTATAACTAAAGTTATATTATAGTATTAAAAATATTTCACAGCAGCTATCCATATTTTAAATGTTAGGTTAAAAACTATGAATACTTTGACCAAAGAGAATATAAACACTATGTTATATGATTTCTGACACCATTTCAATAATGTAATTATAATTTGTAATTAAAATAAGTGTTTGCCACCAGTGACTCACTTTATGCGGCGGTGTCAGTACTATTCTACCTTCGGCTAATCGTCGGTGCCGGCCTCTACACTCTGTTTATCGTTTCGAGATTAAGAGCGTAAATATACTTTGTTTTTAATATGAATATAAATTTAATATGATTAAAGTAAGCTTCGTTACTTACGAGTTTGTTTTACTGTTTCTTCTCTTGACTGGTTAGGTTTATAGGGTACTTTTATAGGGTATAATCTTGGTTGCCCTGAGGGAGGCTGTGTTTCTTTGTTTTTTCTCCTGGTTGGCTAGATTTGGAAATGATAACAGTTTACGGTATTTAAGGGATAAAATTAAAATACTGTTTTAAAAAGTAGTAAAACATTTAGGTGTAATTAAGTACCAGTATTTTCTACATAATTTACCAATATTTTCTCTCAATTTCACTTATACGTGGAGCATACTAAAAGTTTCTGGAACGAAAAATAAAAAACGAAATATAAAAAAAATAACAAAAAAATATCTTCACACCCAATATCCCCGAAGACGTAGGCAGAGGCACAACCAGGGCACCTACGATTAGCGAAGACACTAAGTGCCACAATGTGATAAGTGCCAAGCCAACCGGGCACATATCCAATCCCGGCAACGTTAATTTTATTAGAAAATTGAAAATATGCATTTTCAAATTTTTTTGGTGCCCGACCCGGGAAGCGAATCCGGGACCTCAAGAAGTCAAGTCAGACGCCGAACCACAGAGAAAAACAATAACAGAATTTGAAAAAAGGAGCTCACATTTTAACCGATTCGAAAAAAGGGAGGAGGTCCTCAATTCGACTGTATTTTTTTAAGCTTTGCACTCGATGGATAGTGCATGATAGGCATGAAGCGGCAGTGAATGTATTCCAATTAGCCATTGAAGAGGTCCCTTAAAACAAGACTGAACCCACTTCTTTCCAACGAATAGACAAGTGCGCTAATACCTACTTTGGAAAACTTTATTTATACTTTGAAAAGCAATAAATTAATCATAAATATCATCATCGTCATCAATCTTATTTACCAGAATCCATAAACTTTCAGTATAACGTAAATATGCTTACAAGACTACTGACTTTTCTTGTCGGAAGTATTATTGAGGCGATTCTAGGCATACATATACATACATATCTTCACGCCAAGTCCCTTACAGGGTAGTCAGAGAGTATCGAGTGCCAGACCCAGACCTCACGATCCTGATAAACCTGTCTAGCTTCCTTCAAATTCATAACCCTTTTCATATAAACACGCCGGTTTCGGATACTCTGACACCACCCTCGGGTAATATCCGAGTGATCTGATCGTGGAATGTCAACCTTGGTCTCCCTGGGTACCTACCTACATCCATCCACATTCGCATTGTATATCTGCTTCATCAATCTTGCATCTGTCATTATTTCCACATGACCAGCAGAGGAATGATTCTAGGAATGAACGAAGATCTACAAAGTGATTTTATTAATTACTAATGGCCTAATGAAATAAATCACAATCCTTTTTTTTTATGATATTGGAAGGCAAACAAGCAGACGGATTTCCTGATGGAAAGAAATTCCTGCCACCTAGAGACACCAAAGGCGGTAATGGTGCGCTGCCAACCTGAGGCTGGGATGTTAGGCATTGAGCAAACCGGAACACGTCAAGACGTTATGGCGGCAGGAACAGGTAAGGTAGCCGTTACATACATACTTTGATTGCCAACTCGAATATTCCCTTTTATTATTTTTAATTATTTTTGTGGTTGGACCTGGTTGTATTTTTTATTTCTGACTCGCCGTAAAATTTTCATATTCTACTAATATTATAAATGCGAAAGTTTGTAATGATGGATGGATGTTATTTACTCTTTTACGCAAAAACTACAGGTATATAGTTTATACTACATAAAAAAAAATACACAGGCCACAATTCATAAAATAAAAATGACTAGCTGCTACCTGCGGCTTCGCCCGCGCTTTCACAGAAACCCGGTGTGCGATCGGGATTAAAAATAGCCTATATGTTAATCCAGGTCACAATCTATCTGTCTTCCAAATTTCAGACAAATCCGTTCAGCCATTCGAGCGTGAAAGAGTAACAAACATCCATACATCCATACTTACAAACTTTCGCATTTATAATATTAATAGGATTATGTTAATAAAAACCGACTTCAAACCTAAAAAGTAAAAAAGAATAAAGATTTAATATTAATCATATTGCATATGCTATTTATAGTTTTAAAGTCGGTACCAAGCCTTAAACTAACAATTATATTGAAAGTATTAAATTAGCTAGACTTGAAATATATTAGTAAATGGCACATATAAATTTTAGGTAGTATATAATTAATATCAAGCCTTTAATTTTTTTAATTTTTAGTTTTGAAGTAGATTTTTTAACGTAGTTATTTTTATTAAATACTTCTTAGTTTATTGGTAATATGATTTAATTTAATAAAAATAGGCATCGTCATACTATCACCTATTAGTAGATTAAAAAATGCTCATAAAATAAAAAAAACTAATGGGCCTACCTGAATCAAATTTTAATGGGACCAATTCGAGACTATTCCGCATCAAATAAAAAATAATTACTTAAATCAGTTCAGAAACCTTGGCGAAATCGGTGTACATACATAAAAAAACATACCGGCCGAATTGAAAACCTAGTTTTTTTCAACTTGGTTAAAATATACTTTAACACGAGGGTGAAACTGCGAGTAGAAGCTAGTTAACAATATTAGTGAAGAAGTTCATCGCCATTCACTCCCACAAACTTTTCAATTTATTTTCCTCGTTTTAAATAAAATTTACACTCGTGAACAATCTATAATCGATTACGCTGATAACCTATTTTTTTAGTATAATAATAAGTAAATAGTATAAAGTAATAAATAGTATAAAAATAAGTACCTATATGGTGATTGTACTTTACAAATAAAACATTTTATCACACATTGTGAATCCTTTTAATTTCATTTGATTTAATAAAATAATAACTATTAATGTGGCGTAAATTATTTGGAAGTTTTCAAGCATTAAGTTTTGAGTAATGATTTTAAGTATTAAGTTTAAACTTAATGTTAATTTTGAAATCTTTATACTTTTTTATTCACGTAAGGGTTAATACGATCACTGACAGTGCTCGTTCTGTAATGCTCCACATTACAAGAGGTCCTGGTTCCGATCTTGACCTCTATTCGACTGTTAAACCAACCCTTTCAGTTTGTGCAAGTAGAAATGAACAGATCTCAACATTTTTCAAGTACTACTCTTATATTAGTCCTCACTTTGTACCTATACGGCGGAGCTTAGTGTGCTTAATAATCTTTTATAATTATTTAAAAATAATTT
The DNA here is from genome assembly GCA_002245475.1 of Calephelis virginiensis. Classification (NCBI taxonomy): domain Eukaryota; kingdom Metazoa; phylum Arthropoda; class Insecta; order Lepidoptera; family Riodinidae; genus Calephelis; species Calephelis virginiensis. Next base: position 103,068 of record NJDC01004794.1, read on the forward strand.
ATTTAGAATTAAAGCGACCGCTTTGGGATAGTGCCATTTGAGTTACGATACGTCTAGAGTTAAATTGAAAGGCTATGTAATTAACGCTTTAAGATACATCTAGCGGCAAATTGCATGGAAATGTATTTTACCCTGTAAGGTCCTTAATAGGTACATCTAGGGTCAAATTGTATGGTTATGTAATAAGTGATATTGGAGTGTATCTAGGGAAAAACTGATTGGTCATGTAAATAACGCTTAAAGGTACCTAAATCTTGGTACAAATTTCATGGTTATGTATTTTACGCTGTAAGGTATGTACATCTAGGGTCAAATTGTATGGTCATTTCACGTGACATTGGAGTGTATTTAGAGGCAAACTGATTGGTCATGTATTTAACGTTTTAAGATACATCTAGGGGTTAAATGTATGGTAATGTATTTTACGCTGTAAGGTACGTAGTACGCATATCTAGGGTCAAATTGAATGGCCATGTAGTAAATGATATAGAAGTGCATCCAGGGGCAAATTGATTGGTCATGTAATTAACGTTTTAAGGTACTTACATCTGGGGTCAAACTGAATGTTCATCTAATTAGTACTGTAGCGTGGACTTTGGGCTAAAGCTAGCTGAGTAAATATACATAAATTATATCGCAAGTAGGTCCGCTAAATTAATTTGCAAGACAAATTCACAACATAAATAAATTATTTTTGATGTCTCGTGTAAGGTAATAAGTTTTAAGAATTAATGTAAAATTCCTGCCATTTCTTAATAAAAAAAAACATTTAATTATTTTTATTAATAATAGTCTTTTAGGATGCTGAGTCAACATTACGATATACTTTTTAACATACTAGATATGATATAAAATACTTACTTTTTAATCATTAAACAGCTAAGCTAATTTATTAAACAGCTAATTAAAGTCGTTTCCAATTCGCATCTCAGACCATTACTAAAAACAAAAAAAAAACATAACGCAATAGTGATAGTATCATGACCTAACACTCTTAAATCCATATTCGAATGTAAGAATTTAAATCTGTTGGAGATATTTTCAAAATTTACTTATCTTTAAATATTAAACATTCAATATCTAGTAATCATTGTAATGTTGTATTATATTCGAGATGATACATTTGGATATAATTTAAGCGTAAAAAAATTTAAAAATTCCGACTTCGATTTCGACAAGTTTGTAATCAAGGCATAAACAAATTTAGTGTTTTCCTCGATCTCCCAAGGATCCCATTATCAGAGCGAGACCTGGTGACAATGAGACCACCTCGGAAGGACGCTCTTTTAAACAAAAAAATAATTTTTAATGTTGGTTCAAAAGTGACGGAGAAATCATAAATAATCTTATCATACCAAAATATCGAAGTCGAACATACGACCTCCGTGGAGAAAGTTTCTTATATTCTGATTTCAATAATTGGTACTCACTCCTGGAAATTTTGTCGACGAATTTAATTTCACCTTTTACGAATAAGATAATGAAAAGATTACGAGACAAAAAAGTCTTGCATATTTTAAGGTACGCGTGAAAACCCTAATCCTTGTTTTTGTTACAAATGATGTTTAGAGCCTTAGGATCACGAAGTAACGAATTAGAGCATAATAGAAATGTTGCCACAAAAAAAATTCGTTTATATTTCGTCTACTAAGATACCAAAAACTTAATGTTATAATTCAATCAATGTTTTAAAGATTTTAAGCTTGTGTAATTAATTAATTAATTAATTTAATTGCATTAAGTATCTTCACTTCTCAGAAGGAGTAGGCAGAGGAGTAGACAACCAGGGCACCTACGACTAGCCGAAGACACTGAGTCCCACAATGTGATAAGTCACAAGCCTATCACCAATCGGGCACATATTATCTAATCCCGGGCAACGTTATTTTTATTAGTAAAATGAACATATACATTTTCTAATCCTTTTTTTTGTTGCCGGACTCGGCGATCGAAGCCAGGACAAATTCAACCATAACAAATTTTAATATTTTGTTGATAAGAACGCTTCATTTCTCAAGACCGACTACTTTGTTTTCAAACTTTTTAGTGCGCCATCTGTGATCTTTTATCGTTATCATCAATATATTTATTTGTGTGTGTGTGAGTGTGTCAAATGCATGGGCAATGTTTTATTTATTGTTTTAATGTACTTTATAAGCATTATTATTGAAAAATATTTGCGTTCTGCACTTCTCCTACACATAAACTATTAAGTGTGTAAACTAAAAGGGTTCCAAAGTTTTGGCATCACGTATATATACATGTATAGGTCGCGGCACGAAACTCTAGCGCTGACCGTTATTGCGCAGAAGTAAAAAATAAAAACAGTGTACAGTCGCGTTCTGAATTGTTTTGTTGTCATCGTTAATTTTTGTTGTTGTTTTTTGTTAAGTTTGTTTTGTTGATTTGTTTGTTGTGTTTGTTAGTTTATTCACTGTTTGATTAAGTTTGAACAATTTTTAAACAGTGAAAATGCTTTTAAAGCTGGTGCGAAATCAGGCGACTACCACGACAATATGAACTACGACAACTACGAAAAATGGCTGAGGACACAGTTATTGCCGAACTTACCGCCTAATTCTGTCGTGGTAGTCGACAACGCATCATACCATAATAAGCAATGGGACCTTGCACCCACTTCTAATTCCAAAAAAGCTGACATGTAGGGTTGGCTTACTGAAAAGGGCATACAATATGAGGAAACTCTACTAAAACCTCAACTATATAATTTAATACGGGCTAACAAAGATAGATTTAAAACATTTTCAATTGACAGGATACTAGCAGAGCAAGGACATCAAGTGCTAAGACTGCCACCATACCACCCAGATCTAAATCCAATCGAAATGGCATGGTCTGACATAAAGCAATATGTAGGCAGTAAAAATGTGAAGTGGAGTGTTGCTAAATGTATAGAACTAATTCAAGAAAAAGTTTTGCTGATGGGTGCTTGGGATTGGGGAAAGTTATGCCAAAAGGTAAAGGACATAGAAGAGCAATATGTCAAGAGTGACCATGTCGTGGATTTATAGATAATTATTTATTTTACAATTACAAATAAATTGGTGTCTTTATTTGCAAAATGTACCTACTCCGTGAACTACAGTTCAAAATACTTCAGAAAATAATATAGAAGCACCTCATTACTGCAAATGTCGAAATACCTTATTCAATTTTTTTCCGCGCGTAGACTATAGTAGATAATATCGTAGTTTTCCTTTTGTAACTTAACTAAATATATACCAAATTGTATGATACCTACTTAATGCACAACAAGATCACGGAGCTGATAGTGTCAGCTTTATGTTTTGTGACAGTTGGGGTGATGTGAACAAAGGAGTTTTTATGTGGAAACCGTCAATAACTGTAGACATCGGATTTATAGCACCAGCACGTTGCGGGGCACAGCTGTGAATTAAAGTTCCAATTGTTTTTGTTCGGGTATTTGATTTACCATGCGTTCACACAAAGGTATTGCGATTTTTTAATTAACTCTCATGTGAACCTGCAATGCGACGAATATTCATTTATGATTCGGTTTGTTCTGAAGACCTGTGTCAGCTCTGTGGTATATTTGTCCGGCTTTGGTGTAGATTACACGAGATTCGATTCCCAGGTCGGGCAACTCGTTTTTTTTTTAATTTCTCATAAAAACTAAACTCACCCGAGATTGGATAGGTGCGAGGTTTTTTTATGATAATGGAAGGCAAACAAGCAGACGGACTTCCTGATGGTAAGAAATTCACGCCGCCTAGAGACACAAATAATAGTGCGTTGCCAACCTGAGGCCGGGATGTTTGGCCTCGAGCAAAAGTTAGTTTGCCGGCTACCTTACCCTCCGAACCGGAACACGTCAACAGCAAGCATTGGACGTTATGGTGGCAGGAATAGGTAAGACGGTGGTACCAATCTGGGCGAGTCGCTGCGAACCTCTACCACGTAGTAGGATTTCACGGTGCTAGTGACGATTAGCATATGCTCGCCTTTTACGAGCTGCCTGGCAGGAAGGCAGATGGTCTATTCTGCACAGGAGCCCGGACCAACACGGGTTGGCGATAGGTTTCCACCTACTTCACCGTACGGCTACTCGTGGCTGCCTTTGCCTTTTGGGAGACAGGAGGGAAGATACTTTCTTGAGACCATTAAAAACCCTTCAGTTAACAACTTTGTCACTATTTAACATAACTACAGTAAAACCGCAAAAACCGACTTAAATTATTTTAGTTGGTACTACCAGAGATTAGTAAATATTATTGTCTTTGGTACTACAAAGGCAGCAAATGATTCCGAAATGATCCCACATAAATTTGATCGACATCCTACTTATAGGTTAGTATAACTCAAATACCATTAGTCAGATGGTGATAAAATTAATTTATATGACACCACTTAGAAATCAATCCATCGAGTCGGGTAATATTATTTAATTAATATATCGGGCAGTGTAAGAGAAATCCTGTGTCATAAACATGGTCGTAACAGGATTTGAAGTAGCTGTTACTTAAGTTCAATAAAACCTCAGGGATTAAAGGGAAATTAGGCGTTATTATTCATGATATATTTATACCTAGGTGAACATTGTACCTAGGTGAATTTATCTTAAAATAAAAAGGGCCATGACCCAGATCAGCACCATAGATGCTGTAGATCTTGCTCTTGCTGTCTTGTGGCCGAGGTGTAAGACCAATTGCGCAAGTCTACCGGCCCTCGATTAGACCATGACATTGTCATTATAGTAGTAGGAATAGGTAAGGCAAAAATTAAAATTAAAAAAATTATAATTAAACCTATTATTCCTATAATTAACGAACCGTAATCCGTTAGTATAACCATTGGTTGATAATTTAAAAAATCTAAAAGTAGCGAAGCGTTGCTCATAGTTTCACAAAATGCTTTGTGTTATCAATCGGCAACGAACGACCGTAGTTAGATTTTTTACTATTCATACAAAAAACTACCATTTGTAAACAAAAACAAATAGTTTCTCGAATGTAGGAACCAATCATAGTAGGTATATTTTGACAGTTACTACAACTTACCTATACCTATAGTTCTACTTGTTACAACACGTTTTTTTTTAAACTTTACATTCAGCAAATAAAACCATATCCTAATAAAATTTAAATTAATAAAATAAGTGCCAGCAAAAACACATTTTAAACGTTAGGTAATCAACTTAGGTATTTCTAAAAGAGGGAAATTAGTTCTTTGCCTTTCTTTAATTTCTCTTATGGTACCTATAAAGCGTACGTCTATAAAGCGGGGTTTGGAGTGTTTATAATCAATAACTTTGGACAATGGGCAAATACATGGAAAGTGGTCCTACCTATCAATACACATAAGATTTGTGTCTTTTGATAGGTCTTATAATATTATTTAAAAAAACAAAAAAAGATTTTTCATAATCAACCGGGTATTTGTACAGTCGTCGACAAAAGTGAATCAAATTGTAATAATGAAAAAAAATTTCTACTTGAGATTTTATATTTTATAAGAGTTTCTACTTTAGAAAAAGGCTATTTACACAGTCGCTAACTGTTATATAATACTCAATTATTTAAATGTACAGAGGTAATAAATAAAAATATAGGTTTTATTTATTTATTAAACAATTTATTGTACACAACATACAGTAAAGAACAAATAGATTTATATACAGGACACAACAGGCACAGATTATTTCTAAAAGAAATCTCTTCCAGCAGACTTACGGAGAGTAAGACTGCACTGTGAGAAACGGATAGCGCGCACAAAACAATTCTAATAATAAAATATACTATTACGTACTTATAATAAATAAGTACTTGCTTTTTACTAATTGACAAATACATATTAACTTACTTAATATATACAAATACACGTATTTCTACCTTAATATATGCCTAATTATGTAATATAATTATACCTGCATATCAATAGTACATACAAACAAGGATTATTTACAAAGTGACAAGCAACAAGGTTACAAGATTTTTATTTTTTAGTGGTCTACGTCAACCATCACACTATTCAAAAAAGCTGCTGGAGGATTAAATCCTTCGTGACGTGCTAAAATAATAGCCAAGGTCAGTTCGTGTTAGGTATAATCGTCGGAGCCCAAAATCACGCAAAGACCAAGTTTAAAATAAACACATATAACACGAGCGAATCGCAGGCAGTAAGTGTACTGTATGAATAGACAGCGCCGGCGCAACCATATAGTAGCCAGGGAAAACCGGAAATTGCTTAAATAATATGCAATTGAATAGCGCCGTATCTGCACAAAAGTCTGTGTTGAAAACTGCACTCTTAAAACAATGTATTGTAACTCTATATCCATTAGTATATTAGAGTATTAAGTCCAACATGGACCCCGGCTCTTTGTTCGTACGGCACGGGACATGCTCTAAACGGATATAAATACTTGCGTTCTTTTTGTATTTTTCAACCCGGTTGGTTATTTTTTTTAATTATTTTTTTGTTTAGGTATATCGTATATGTTATGCTCTATCACAAAAAAATAATTACTTGTGTATTGGTCATAAGGACCAATTTGACGCAAAAACGCAAAAAATGTATAAATGTGTTTAGTGTAATTTAATATGTATACTCAAAACAAGTCGGTTTTTTCCCAAAACTTATACCTCGAGAATAATTAGTTAACCAATTCTAGAGATATTTGGTTTTTTGGATTCGTCTGTTAATGTAAATTAGGTAGAATAACTACTTATTTAAACATAGAGAAAATGCAACTCTATACAAGCCATGAAAGCAAAAAAAATCATTGGAACAGTAAAGGTGAAAAATTAACTTGGTGTCTACGAGGCGGGTTATACGAAGTTCGCTTGGACACCTTAGCTTGTCGATAAAACATAATTAATAGGCCGAAATGATGATGATGCTAACCATAATGTTCTAAATACTGGGCATAATTCTAGTCCACGTTCAATAGATCTTTCTTTCTTTAGGTTTTGGCCTTCACGTTAGTATTAAGCCATTAGTCAAGTAGAAATTTGCATTAAATTTTATATCCATTTCAATTAATTTTAATTAGTTATCAGTCATAAGTCGTCAGGAAGTCATGTCAGGCTCTTGGGTAAAGCGGTGGCCTGTTTACTCAAGCTCATGTAATGAGATTTGGCGGCAACGAGGAAATACACGATATGCTAATTTCTTCATGATTATTTCATTTGTGCACTTTCACCGAACAAATTTGTACAAAATGCCACCAAAATTGACTAATTTCACTCAATATCAACACGAAATTCAATAATTATGAAAAAACTTCGACCATCTTTTTTCTCGATGGCGCCAAAAGTCCGTTCAATAGATCTAAATATTATTTTTTCTCTATTTCAGGCTGCAGTACCCGAGGGCATGACGTTTCCTGGCTCGCTTCCAGACGTGGCCGAAAGATGCGGTCGATGGGCACCAGATTCCCTATCAGCATCGGCATCAGGCAGCTCAGATGAAAAGCCAATACCTCGACGACCGCGGTGGCGAATAGCACTCGCGGCTCTCGTCGTCTTGGCGGCTTTGGGAGCCGCGCTTGCATTACCTCTCGCCCTGGGTGGTGGCGGTCGAGCCACACCAGAACAGAGGCTTATTACTATAAGAAGAATGTTACGTGACTCGCCACTCGTCGACGGGCACAATGATTTAGCATGGAATGTTAGGAAATTTCTTCACAATAAAATAGGAGATTTTAATTTAAGTGCGGGGTTAGAGGGCCTTGAACCGTGGGCACGATCGCGCTGGTCGCATACAGATATCCCACGGTTAAGGCTCGGACAAGTTGGGGCTCAGTTTTGGTCCGCGTACGTACCATGTGGAGCTAGAGACAGAGACGCGGTACAGTTGGCTTTGGAACAGATGGATGTTATTAAAAGGATAGTAGAAATGAATGCAGCACATCTTGCGCTAGTTACTGATGCCAATGAGCTATTAGATGCGCACCGTGAGGGACGAATTGCATCATTAATTGGAGTGGAAGGAGGACATGCTCTTGGAGATTCATTGGCAGTACTTCGTGCTTTTTATCAACTTGGTGCTCGATATCTTACTGTGACACATACTTGCGATACTCGATGGGCGCGTGCCGCTGGCACCTCAGGTGGACTCACTGAGTTCGGACGCGCCGTCGTTCGTGAAATGAATCGGTTAGGTATGATAGTAGATCTCTCACACGCTGGAGAAGAGACGGCCCGAGATGCTTTAGAAGCTTCGATGGCGCCTGTTGTGTTCTCTCATTCAGGTGCTGCTGCATTATGTAATTCTTCTAGAAATGTTCCAGACGATTTATTGCGAATGATAGCTGCAAATGGTGGCGTGGTTATGATTAATTTTTATGCAAAGCTGGTCACTTGCGGCGAAAAAGCAACAGTAGAAGACGTAGTAGCTCATATAAATCATGTGAGGCGAGTGGCTGGTGTGGAGCACGTCGGTCTAGGGGCCGGCTACGACGGTATCGATGCGCCGCCCGAAGGGCTGGAAGATGTGTCTCGTTATCCTCACCTGTTGGCGGAGCTGTTGCGCGACCCGGAGTGGAGTGAGGAAGACGTGCGTAAGTTGGCCGGTATGAACGTGGTCCGAGTGCTCCAGGAGGTGGAGCGGGTGCGCGACCAGTGGCGGCGTGCCGCCGTGCTGCCGGGCGAGGAGACTGCAGGCGCGCGACTCGGAGACTGCGTGTACGGGCCCGCGTGACGCAGGCTGCGCGCCGCGCGCCTCCGCGGCCCCCCTCGTACTGCTCAATATTGACACTTGTTGAACGTAGTTATACATGTATATTAGTGTCCAAATGTGATTTAGCGATTAAAGTAATCTTTACCTGACCTCGATGCACAAACGTTAGCTAAGGAGCCGCACGCGCTGGGCGCTTCGTCTCGGCGTCGACCGCGGCCCAACCGCTGAACTCTCTCCATCCACGCACACGACTTCGTTGACGAAAGCCCAATGCGATCCGCGATTTATATGATGAAAGCCAATACAAAAAAGGAATAATGTGTTTATAGAAAAATAAATATTCTTTATTTATAGTGAAGTAGTTTTATTTAAACTATGTCATTTTTATGGGATAGGTCAGCATCCGTCTTTTCTCAACAAACACCGTAAGAGCACAAAGCGGTGGATTTCTAACAGTGCAACCTACTGCACACCGTTCCCCCACCAGTAGTCTTGTTGATAATAACTTACGTAACCTATGCTCGCCTCAGTTGCACCTTCGAAGTAACAATTCACTTACTTTGGCCAGCAGTGTGCAGGCACAGGACAAATATGAACAGTATCGAAACTTAGCTTAGTTGTCAAAATGGTAAGTTTTATTTGTCATTATACTGTGGCACCCAAAAATGGGTAATAATAATAATTAGTAGGTAATAATAAATATTTTCTAAAATATTAGTTTTAATCTAAAATGTCACCAGAGATAGTCAAAACATGGTTAAATAGGCAACACGATGGCTTTACCGTGAGAAATTTTTGAATATGTGTGGCGACTAGCGACTCATACAAAATCTATGCAAGTGTTCCATTAGGAATGTTTTTTATTCAAAGAGGTCCGTTTGCGGAAACTCGAAACGGAGAACTTTCGCATAGAAAATTTCTGACAATGCAGGCATGTGGCAGGTCCAGTAAATTGTATGGATTCTCTAGGTTCAAAATTGCGTTTCGTAATTTCAAGACGGGATTCCATATAGAAATACCCAATGTCTGTGCATGCAATGCGCGCATAAAGACATCAAAGTGCAACATCATGGGGATATGAGCCTTAAAAGCCTATTGCCTGCAGCTTCGTACACAATAAGAAATGATGTTTCATGGTTAGTGATTAGAATGAAAGACTTACCCACAGAAATAAATGTCATAATATTTGATCCGGTCTGTAAGTTAACAAATAAATAAAAAATATTGCGTGAAAAATGATCAATTAACCAAAAATTTAAACGCAACGTAGCAATCTAGGTGCATGAGAGTGCTCCCGCGCAGACGAGCAACATGAAGCGCGAGGGCATTACCTAACCGCTTGGCTACGGGAACCGGCGGTGCGACCGACGAGGCGTCTGGCGAGGCGGCAATTCGCGCGGCACCGTTTGCAGGCCACGGGCAGTCGCGTTCGCCGCCGCGACCAGTAATGTCCCATAGCGAAATTTTTTTTTACGGTATTGGAAGGCAAAAAAGCAGACGGATTTCCTGAAGGTAAGAAATTAACGCCGCCTAGAGACACCATACGTGATAATGGTGCGTTGCCAATCTGAGGCCCTGATGAAGCCTAGAACAAAAGTTAGCTCTGCCACCTAGTCAGATGTCACGGTGTTAGTGTAAGTAAACATATGCTCGCCCTTTTCGAGCTACCTGGCAGGAAGGGTTCTATCTAGGTATTTTTCAAAGGAGCCCAGACCGACACTAAGACTTGGGTCTTTATCGAAATTATCTCGACATTGCTTACAAGGTAACAATAGTTTTATTAGTTCAAGACCTAATATTTTGAAGAGATTGTGGAGTACATGGTTAGAATAAGAATCGGGGTATCTATGGAGAATTCTACAAGTAGTACGAGGAATTCAGAAATCAGAATAAATCCAGAAAAACTTTTCAAATTTACTTGATTACATTCTTACTGTATATTCTACCTGAATTGAAGAATAAAGTCTATGCAAATAGAATTTCAAATTTAAAAATTGTTATTGACATGTATTTACAGCATTTCAGCAATAAAAATCTCCGTGTTCATTACATATTCGCGGCGAAAACAACTAAACTAATTTAATCACAACGATATTCGCCGCGACTGCCGCTCGACTCCATGGCTAGCGCCGTACTCAATGGGCAGTTTCTTTTTTTTATAAAAGAGGAGGCAAACGAGCAAGTGGGTCACCTGATGGAAAGTGATCACCTCCGCCCACGGACATCCGCAACACCAGGAGTATCACAGATGCGTTGCCGACCTTTAAGGAATGAGTACGCTCTTTTCTTGAAGGTTCCTAAGTCATAATCGTTTGGGAATACCGCCCTCGGTAACTGATTCCACAAAGGTGTTATACGGGGTAAAAAATGTCTTCGGAATCGCACAGTTGTAGACCGCCACGCATCGAGATGATGGGCATGATACCTTAAGCTCTCACGCGATGTCCGAAGGTGGAAATCAGCTGCAGCGACAACTCCTCAGAGACCCTTCCCCATGATAAATGCGGTAGAGAACACTGAGTGACCCAAAATCTCTACGCAACGCTAAAGAATCAAGCCGATTGGTAATTGCCCGGTCATTGACAATTCGAATTGCTCTACGTTGAATGTGGTCAAACGGAAGGAGATGGTACTGTAGAGCCCCTGCCTAGAGTTGAGAACAGTACTCCATATGAGGCTTTATTCTTTGGCCGTACTCGTCTGTGGTACTTGTGGCCGTACTGATTCATACGTTTGTTTCGCTCGCCCGCCGAGCCGCCAGTCGCGATTCGCTCGATACATTTCGCCGGTGGCTTCGCTGGTCGCCGCGGCCCGTGACATGCTAAGAACATTGCCATACATTTGTTTCAGTTGCCAGACGCGCCGCCAGTCGCACCGCGTGAATATTAGCTTTAGCGAATTTTCCGTGGCCAGGCCGTAACTACCTTTTTTTGAAGCGTTTCGTCGTAATTATTTGGAGACATTATTAAATTTCATGATGAGATTTTGTTTTATTATGTAACCATTTTCAACCCCCGACGAAACTATAAGTTTGATGTATGTTTGCGTCTGGCACTTGTCTGACACATAGAAATAGAATTATATAAAGAAGTTAGCAAATTTAGTTGTATAAATACCGTTGGAATCGACATAATATAACTTAACAACATCTCTTTGTCTCTGTTTTACAAATGTTGATATTATGTACGCCGAAAGAGATAACGACATTTTTGTCTATGCTCATTTTGACGTCAATTTAAAATGACGTCATGACAGTCCTCATGTTTGCCAAAAATGCCATATTTTGTGTTCAATTTTGTAGTGATGTCACGTGCAATAGAAAGTATACACGAGCAGATTTTCAAACAAATGTTCACTCTTAAAATTTCAAAAACAAATAACCACTTACCAATTTTATACTAAATAACCATCAGAGTTTCTCTTAATAAACCATACATTTATGGCTAAAACATGTACACAGTTTGTTTTCAGATATTTATATTCACGATTACATTCAAAAATATGTATCCATAATGAATTACAATAATATGTAAATGATATTATTTCACAAAAATATGATCAATACTATTTCATTATAATGTAGAACAGAATATATTTTTATTCACATTCACCTTACAAGAGGCACTTGTGACGAGTCTATATAATACTAGAACTACCACCGGATTGGAACGGGGCCACACACTGAGAAGATCCGGCAAGAAACTCTGCGGGCTGTCTTTTTTTTCCTTATTCTATACAAATTTATTAGTATTACATCTGCAAGCAATAAGGTCTGTGATTTTTTTTCTTAAATATGTATACACTTATAAAAAACTCTAGCAATTTTCAATATTTTGAGGAAAGGGTATCGTTTTCAAAAACATTTACTCCATGCAAGTTTCCCTTTGATGTAAACATTCGTTTTTATCTTGTAGATATTGTTAAGAAGGTAGCCAGATAGCGGTGGTATGGACTGTTTTGTTTGGTGATACAGGTTATTGAACCTGTTGCATCAGAATTCAGATAAATCAAATAATTACTTGTAGAGGGTTACAGGGTAAGTCGACCTAGATCCGTTAAGGGCCTATAGCTTCCATCATTTCTAATTTGATTAAGAATACCGTATACTAGACCTAACTTTTTGCGAAACATTAGAATTTATTTGTTTTTTATAATTTAAATTTGCCGTTTTTCCGGCTATTAGATTAGATATTTTGAAATGTGTGAGTCTTATAATTATGATTGAAGTTAGAAGACTAAATATTTTTGTAGAGTTTTTACATGTTAAATAAAACGATGTCTGACCTTAATAACCCAAAGCGATCGTAAGGTAACTAAATAGGTCGTCGACGACGGTCTAAAGTGAAAAAAGATAGCAAAAATTAGAAAGATTGTTTTTCTTTGAAGAATACCTTAAAAACATTAAAGTACTTGTTTTGTAGATATGTTTAATAATATCTACGTTTTATCATCTATCTAATGAGGTTATAACAATATAGGATTTTATGAGAATTCACAAAAATACTTAGATTCATAAACTACAGGTAACAGTTCTAACGGTCAGCCCTTGTCTTATGTCTATTGTCGTTCAATCTTCGTTGTCATAACAAGTCTTTTACGGTTGTGGACATTATGGGTATGCCCTTATTCGATGAAAGATTATTGAGCTTCGATAAGTTACCTAATAAAATGCAACGGCGTCACTCAATTTAATTATTATAATATCATAAACCTAAAAATGCTGTGAAAGAAAAACCGGCTTGTCAATTTAGATAGGATATTCCCGAAGAGCTAGACAGAGCCACAACCAAGGCACCCATGACTATCCAAACACAATAAATCCCACAATGTGAAAGATTTCAAGCCTATCGCCTATCGCCAACCGGACACATTTCAAAATATCTAATCTAGTAGCCGAAAAACCGGCAAATTTAAATTATAAAAAACAGATAAATAATGTAATATCTCGCAAACAGTTAAGTCTAGGATAGGATATCTCTTAATCAAATCAGAAATGATGGAAGCTATACGCCCTTAACGGATCTAGGTCAACTTATCCTGTAACCCTGTATAAGTCACGATTAATCTGAATTCCGATGCAACAGGTTATTGAAGGTAGATAGGAAATGCATCACTAAACAAAATAGTCCTTACCACCGCTATCTGGCTACCTTCTCAACGATATCTATATGATAAAAACGAATGTTTACATTAAAGGGAAACTTGCATTGTGTACATGTTTTTGAAAACCCCTCTCCTCAAAATATTGAAAATTGCTACAGTTTTATAAGTGTACAATAATGATGAAATGAATAATGAAATAGTATTGATTACATTTTAGTGAAGTAATATCGTTTACAAATTATTGTAATTTATTATGGTTACATATTTTTGCACATTATAGTCATAAATGTATACTTTATTAAGAGAAACTCTGATATATAAAGTTATATAGTATAAAATTGGTAAGTGATTATTTGTTTTTGACATTTTAGGAGTAAATATTTATTTGAAAATCTGCTCGTGTATACAATTCAATTTTCGATATTTTATTTTACGTTCCCAGAAAAGAAAATTTGGACAAGATATGAATGGATACAATTGCCATTAAAAAACAGTCTATCGTAATAAAAATTCTTTCAAGTGCTCACTTTAAAGTATATAAAGTGGTTTGAATATAATCTGATCACATTTTTTTGTAATGATAATGAATCTTGTCATAAATATAAAGAGTCGACGTATATAAATAATAAATAAACATAGTTGCACACCATAATGTAAAAAAATATGCTGGTGAAAAGTAAATAATATTTTTTCTTTCTTTTCATTACATTTCCCTATTTATAAGTCAATTTAGTACCAATAAGTAAGTAAGTTAGTAGTTGCAATTTTATTCGGTAGGTAAATAATAATTCTTATCTGTTTACCTAAACTTTACAATCGTCACTAATAGATCATGCATCGATATCGATAATTTATTTTTTCTGGACAGCCTTAGTAGTGTCAAATGGCAGCCATATTTTGTAGCCAAAAGCCAGCTTTTTTCGTAGGTATATCATGTCCATATACTTAGAGGTCAATGGTGTGGCATCATAACTGAAAACTTTGAACGAATGGACCCATTTCGTTGGTAATTTTAAGAGTAATAATATTTTTTTAATTACGTAATGTATAGTGTTATTTCTTCCTTTCTTTAGGTTTTGGCAATCTCGTTAGTATTTTGCCATTAGTCAAGTAGAAATCTGCATCAAATTTTATATCAATTATAATTAGTCATCAGTCATAAGTCGTCAGTAAGTCATGTCAGGCTCTTGGGTAAAGCGTTGGCCTTTTTACATAAGCTCATGTAATGGAGATTTGGTGGCAACGAGGAAATATACGATACGCTAATTTATTCATGATTATTTCATTTATGCACTTTTACTGAACAAACTTGTACAAAATGCCACCAAAATTGACTAATTTCACTCAATATTAACACGGACCACTACTTGGTTATTAGCCGGTTTAAGGGTCTGTTTAAGAAGTGGAGGCACTGGCGAGTACGTATTCCATTTGGAGGGCTTGAAAGTCAAGTCAAGTCCAAGACAGGCTGAATAGTGTGTGCCTACCGGACTTAGACGTGGATGACTGTTGGAATGTTTTGAAATATAGTATGGTTGATGTTGCGAAAGAGGTATGTGGGAGTGCAAAGATGCGCAAGTCTATGAATGGTGACGCATGGTGGGATGAGGAGGTAAAAGCCTCAGTTGAAAGAAAGAAGAAAGCTTGGCTAGACTATGTAGTATGTTTGCAGTCGAATGACAGTATGAAAGATTTGAAGAAAGAAACGTACCGTTGTTGCAAGAATATCACCAAACACTTAGTGAAAGAGAAGCGTGAAAGGGAAAGTATGAAACTAGAAGAGAGGTTGGCTAACAACTTCGAGATGAACACCAAACTCTTTTGGAGGGAAGTGAAGAAGTCTTGGAGTTGTTCGTCTACCTCCAGAATGTTAATAAATATATATAATAAAATATTCTTGCAAGCACGCATGACGTGTTAAAACGGTGGAGTGAATTTTATGGAGACATGTATGAATGTGCCCAGGATGCTGCCGCTGGGCCCGAGTACTCATATGTCTCGGAAATAGTGGAGGCATCTGACGGCATTATGATAGAAGAAGTTGAATGGGCGATAAGAAGTATGAAATATAGGCTGCGGGAGTAGATATGGTTACA
>NJDC01004794.1:146020-164204 GCA_002245475.1 Calephelis virginiensis
TCAAAGTGGGCGTTACATGAAATAAGTTTGGGAACCTCTGGTCTAAGGAAACGACCACTGAGCACGGTTTCTGAGAAATCGATCTCTGGAGACATACAACTACAACTAGCTATGTTTTTGTAGAAATATATATTTGGGGGATATAATATAATTGACATTAAATTAAACTGTTTTTTTTAATCCTATTAATATTATAAATGCGAAAGTTTGTAAGTATGGATGTATGGATGTTTGTTACTCTTTCACGCTCGAATGGCTGAACGGATTTGTCTGAAATTTGGAAGACAGATAGATTGTGACCTGGATTAACATATAGGCTATTTTAAATCCCGATCGCACACCGGGTTTCTGTGAAAACGCGGGCGATGCCGCAGGTAGCAGCTAGTATGTTAATAAAATAAATAAATGCTCCATAGTCGCTCTATATTGCAAAAACTAACTTTTAATAATAAAGATTTTGTTTTACGACATGATGTACTGTGATTGTGGACAATTTGTATGCGGCTTCAGGTTTATTATGAGTTTTATCAGATAACCACATCCACAGCTCGGTTTTTCCCGGACATTCATTAAACATTATGGAGACTACAAAGCGGAAAGCGTTAAAAAGATATTGAAAACTTTTGTGGTTTGATCCAAAAAACTAGGCAAAATTTGTCTGAGATATAAAAGATTACTAAAAAGTCGTAGTTTTGTGTCGGTCTGTTTGTTTCGGCTCATTTTAGAAACGGTTTGACCAATGTTGATGGTATTTTCGCTGGTATATAGCTGATATAATAAGGAGCTACATTGGCTACTTTTATTTTAGAAAAAATGTAAAAAAAACTGAATAGATTTTTGTTAAAATACACGCTAGTGAGCTCGCGAGCACCACCTATATAAAAAACTGATATGTTTTAAAAAAATAATTCAAAAATTACATTTCTAATAAGCTATTAGGATTACTATAGATTTAAAATAAGCATTATTTTTTACTTCACGACTAGAATCAAATAGAATGATAGGAGCAAATAGTGTTGGTACCTTTGGACACCATGGGCTCTACTGACAACATTCAGTTCTTATGAATAAAAAAGTATAAAGAATCTGTCAAAATAACTACTTTTTAAACGCATGTTGAACACACGCTTTATTTAATAATGTCTAAAATTGTATTCTCGACCAAATAATATTCTGACTCGTCATCCACATGTATCACGTACAAAAAAAAACAATTTTTATTGTGGTAAGGCGGCACATGTCCGAAGGTATACTACATGCCACATATTATTGGAAATTTTAATAATCTCAGAAACTGCTAGTAGTATGTTTATGAAATTATGGTGATCAGCTTTAACCACTCGCTTATATCATTCTAACTATGTTCATATTAACATACTGTTTGTTTTAACAATACTAACCCACTAACAGAGCACTGCACTCCGGTCTGTCGGTTCATGAAACCCGTGTCGCCGAGTTACAAACCCTACCAGGTTCCTGAGATAGCGGTCCAGTAAGTATACACATTATACAACAAGTATACCATTTTTCCCTGAGATGATGCTTTCCTGCCAAGCAGCTCGTAATGTAACTTTAGTATATAATATAGTGTTATTTTTTTTAAATTATTTAGTTCATTTTTTCTCTTACCTAGATCAACTGTAAAATATTTCTAATTAGAGATAATTTCACTGTACTATTTGTTTCTTATTTGGCTTATATTACGTAAGTTTGTATAATCATGTGCTTTATCTGTGGTTTATTAGATTCGCGAATAGAAGATAATGCTTAAAACTTTTGAAAAATTTAACATTGTACCATGCTGTATATAGTTCACCGAATAGTTAATATTAACACTAATTAAAGTTGAAAACGTTCTGTAAAGAGATTTATTTCTTATCTCGTTTATGTGTTAGATAATAGACTAGATTATACAACTGTTTATGTGGAGGGTATTATGTAAGTTATGCGCATGCGCACAAATCTTGTTTTTACTGCAAATGGAGAAGTATATGCAGCATGTAACGAAGTAGTGGTATGACGGTAAAGTATTTTTGATTGATGGATTATTCCAGTAGAGCACTCAGTCAGGAGTTCTGGGAGAGTTATACCTTGTCCTGCTAACATTATGGCCAGTTATAAGACAAGCCCGCTGAGTTTCTTTCGCCGGAACTACTCAGTGTGTGGCCGCATTTCCGATAGTAGTTCATAAAAATGTCAACGCGCTCGAGTACCAATTGTATGTGAATGAAGTTTTTTTCTGATTGCTTGCCATTGTCGTGATGCGCTGAGGAGGGTAGAGTGGATGGTAAAATTACTCAATAATCATAATAAGTTTTATTTATATTGAGTACACTAAATGTTAAAAAGAAATTAAAAATGTTAATTAAAGCAAACAAAAGGCAAGCTTATCCCATACAGAGACAGAGATTGACCGCCTTGTTCGTCGAGGGGCTAGCGTACACCGACCAACCGTGAGTCAAGGGTTCGATTCCCGGCGGGTGCTGGCATTTGTGTGATGAATATTTAGATATCTGTATTTCTGAGTCTGGTGTGTTTTATTAAATTTATACTGGTATTAATTTAAGTATTCCTATGCAATAGTATCATTGACTAACACCCATAACACAAGCATATGGTTCGCTTAATTTGGGATTAGGTTCAGCTTATGTGGTTGTCCAAGGATATTTTAGAGGTTTATATTGTAGCTTCAGATTGGCAACGCATTGTTCACCTTTGGTGGCCATGGGCGACGTATATTCCTAACCATCAGAAAATCTATCTTGTTTTCACTCATATGTTGGAAGAAACAAAATCGGGTTTACGCCCAAACGCTCCATGACGATCAAACTAAAACGATGATGATTATGCCCGGTGACGGAGAGACATATCAATCAGGTGCTGGTTTCGACCAGGATGGAGAATTTTTAATCTCAAGTCTTATTCGCTTCTAGTCTTCTTCACAAACTTGTATTTAACTTGTAATAAGTATATGTTTTCATAAGTGGAATTTTTTAACTTTATTTTTCCCCGTGTTGGTCAGGGTTTCTTTGCAGAATAGACCATGTGCCTTCCTGCCAGGCAGCTCGTAAAAAGCGAGCATAGGCTTACTTTCACTAACACCGTGACATGTGACTGGGTGGTCGAGTTTCGCAGCGACTCACCCGATTGGTAACACCGCCTTACCTATTCCTGCCGGCATAACGTCATGACGTGTTCCGGTTTGGAGGGTGGGGTATCCGGGAAATTTACTTTTGCTCGAGGCCTGTCATCCCGGCCGCAGGTTGGCAACGCACCATTACCGCCTTTGGTGTCTCTAGGCGGCGAGAATTTCTTACCATCAGGAATTCCGCCTGCTTGTTTGCCTTTCAATATCATAAATAAAAAATGTACATACGTCATATAAAAAAAATGTATCTTCACACCCATATCCCCGAAGATATAGGCAGAGGCACAACCAGGGCACCCACGACTAGCCGAAGACACTAAATCCCACTATGTGATAAGTGGCAAGCCTATCGCCAACCGGGCACATTTCCAATCCCGAGCAACATTTTATTCTATGAGAAAATTGGAAATACCACTTTTTCTTTTAGTTGCCCGGCATATATTAATATGGGATTTTAAAAACAATACACAGCTTATCTAAAACAACTCGAAGGTTGTTGAAAGAAAACTGTCAATTTGTTGTAAGGTCTGGGTTCGATTCCCTGGTCGAGAATTATTTTTTTCAATTTTCAAAATAAAAACAACGTTGTGCGGGATTGAAAAATCTATCTCACTGTTGGACTCAGTACCTTCGGCTAATCGTTAATGCCCTGTTGTAGTTCTGCCTACCTCTTCAGCGAAACGGTCGTGAAGACACTGGCTTTTATCTGTCAATTTATGTAATATGTTACAAAATACATGTTGTTTGCAGGGAATCCGCATGTTCCACCATCGACAATTGTAGCTAAAATCATGGATTGCATAATACAAGACGACGTGTGTCGCGAAGAAGCTCTAGCTAAGGCCCGCCATTCTATATCCGACATGAGGAGCCAGACTGCATTCCTTTACTCCAGAATTCCAGCACGTCTAAGAAGTACATGACACTCCTTAGAAACAATCTTGGTACTTAATGGAAACAGGGCTCTGTCACATGCCCGATAGTGTGTGGGTTAAGTAATGGGATTGTGGAGGAAACATATGAAGCGGACGACCTGTATAGCGTGATTATTCTTATTAAGGATACCTTGCCTTTTTGTAAACGGTTCAATGTGATCTATGATCATTAGTTTCTTTGCCAAACTTGGAAAATAACTACTTATATATTTGGTGGAAAAAAATGGATGACTGTTGCATTTCACTAAATTGAAATTTCGTTCTTTAATTTTGTGATGTACCTAACATTGAAAACTGTTCAGAAAGAAAGTGTATCAAATATATGTAAGAATATATAACATGTCATCGTAAGCCGCATTAGTGGGCGTCCGTTTCTGATAGTGTTGTTTCTAAGCACCCAATTTCGATAGGCAGAATGTTGAAAATATCTAGTTGAAATAATACTTAATAATTTAAGCTCAGTAAAACTGCAAACAATCGACTTTAATTGCAATATTATGTCATTTATGTACACAAAAAATTAAGGGATTATTTAGTCTGATCCAGACTTTGTGGTAATATGGTAAGTAGGTCTTTTAAATAAAAAAAATATTATTTTTGAATTAAAATCAATTATGCCTACAAAAGAGGAGTCCAACATATAAACACCTCATTTTTTCTCAAAAATAACGGATATCTTGACCAATTACTGTTCAAAAATGAAATTTAAAAAAATGTATGGATTTGTATTTTACTACGCCTTAGATAAAATTAAACAGATCGCTAACGCTTACGCTTGGATCACAGACAAAGACTATTATTGATATGTATCAAAAATCTTTACGAATTATTTATTCCAAATCGTATATTCTCATCTCAAAAATAAAAATGAAAATTATTTTATTAAATATTGGTACTTTTAAATAAAAAAAAACTTTTATCATAATAAAAAAATATTTCGCAAATACTAAATATGTACTTTAATTTGTGAATAAGTATATCAAGTTATTGCCTTTAAAATTTCTAATTAAATTTTATTTCTGAATTAGTAATAATAAAATCTCGATGTGCTACTAATATTAATAACAGTGCATAATTTGGAATAAGACTGAAAAATCACTATAGGTTAAAGGATTTTGCTTTTTCAAACTTTCTGCGCCGGGTGTTTAGCCTACATTTTTATGTGGCGTATAATTTGTATTTTTTTATTTCGTTTCGGTCGTGACTTAAATTTTAAAAACCTTTATTTCGAATGAAATTTCTAGCTTTTCTCAATAAATGATTGATGTATGTATCTTGATAAAACTTACACAAACGTCATGTATTGTAGCCTTTCTCTCAGTTCGGAGAGAAAATATGGATACAATGTTTTCATAACTATTTAGGTAATTTTGTGGTCATATTGAGTAAAATTAGTCAATGTCGGTGGCATTTTGTACAATTTTGTTCAGTAAAAGTGTATTAGCGAAGCATTCATGAATTTTTCTAAATTCCAAATCTCAATGAATGTTGGGTAAGGATGCCCCCGCTTTTGATGAGATCCTGACGAGACTTACTATGATTGACAATTAAAAAAAAACTAAAGACATAAAATATGAAATGATCGACAAGAAAAATAATTATTTATAACGAAAAAATGGCAAATACACAAAGACACAAACCTATAAAAATATTGTCTTTAATTGTTCTCATAAATAATTTTACAATAGTTTGCTTGAAATTCCCTTATGTATAGACATCGACCACTTTTGCCCCCAAGATTTTCAATCTTGCACATACCTACACAGATTACTGAGGATTTCCACTCACACCTTCTTTATTTTTGATGCTTGGGCATTTACCTACCTACAAATGTTTTCTTTATTTCAACTTTATATGCATAACGGAATTTTGGAACAGCCGCTCGTGCTGTATTTGCAGAGCTTTCGTTTTCGTTCGTAATTTTTAAGATGGTTAATAAACTTTTCAGATAGATACTGACATCGCATTGGCAACAAACTTACTGTTGCAGATGTCCATAGGAAGTTTTCCTTAGCCTAGTTCTATTCATATATAAAAAAAAATAGGTGCATGGATATGTATACGATATCGTTTATAATCTGTGGGTTCCGGCTTTTAGTGTAATATGGTCTAATTTCGTTCTCAATGACAGAACGAATTTGTATAAACGCGTTCATCGACCTGCTATTATTTATTATCTGTTTCTCTTTTATTAAAACCATGTCATTATGAACGGTTTAGTATTTTTTGTTAAATGCTTCCATAATGTAATTGCTAAATGTTTTGTTTACGAATTTGAATAGGGCTTGATAAATTCGGATATGTCTTTCCATACAAACTCACCTTCGTTGTCATCTCAGACAGTTAAAAAGTTGGGCGGGTGAGCTAGACTACAATAAATAAAAATAAATTTCTAAATGTGCTAAGCTCAGAACTTGAGAGCGCCTCGACCGATTTTTAAAGTAGTTTCCTTAAGGTTCAAGACAGATTTTATTAAGAACTTTAAAAATAAGGAAAACACTGAAACCAATACTTTTTTTTATCATATAAATTGTTAATAGCTCTTAATATCGTGTGACACGAAGTTCGCCGGTCGGCTAGACAGATCATCATAAACTATAATGTAATTTTCTAGATTGATTACATATCAATTTCCTCGTATCCAAATATGTGTAAAAACCTTCGGAGGTTCTGAATAAGGATTAGCGGTATCTTTACTTCTCTCCATGTAAGGTATATGTAATTAAATTTAAATTAAATACGGCAGAGCCTTATGTTAATTTAATAAACCAAAGTCTTATTCAAATCGTGATAAGAAATCTTAAACTAAACACGTTTTTCTCTTTTATAGTTAGAATAAATTATACAGTGGAAATATATTTACTTGTTAGAATGTGATTTCGAAATAAATTTATCGAATATGTTGTCCTTCAAATGTACGACTTCGGTGACTGTATACCTGTAATTATATGTCACAGGAAATGTATGAAATCAGGAATTACTTACAATTTTGAAACGGTATCTGTTAGAAACAAAATATCAGCTCGTAATGCAACGATTTAAGCCCGGTTCCTTTAATCAACGAACCGTAATCCGTCAGTATAGCCATTGGTAGTTTGCCTGAAAGTAATAGTTTTACAAAATGTTTAGAGTTGACAGTCGACTGTAGTTAAATTTTGTACTATTCGTGCAAAAAACAATGGTCTATTCCCAGTTTCCCCCGAATGCTTTTAATATCGGGGGAAACTGGGAACAAAATCGTCCCATCTTCCCCCGAAATATTTTTTAATGTATAAATCCAATTCGCGAACTAAAATCGCGCTACTTGTCTACTGCTATTAATGAAATAAATTAGAGTATTTTACATGCATGATTAAAACTAAGTTTGGTTAGGCATACATTTTTATAATAAAATAAAAACTGTATTTTCTATTTTGATACAGTAGCGATTCTTTCACTTATTAGAAATTAGCAGTTGTAATTAGCAACAAATACAGTAATGTTTAACAGGTTTCGGAGTTCTATCTAAAATCAAAGTCTTTTCACGACCATATCCCCAAAGAGTTACGCAGAGGCATAACCAGGGGCACAACCAGATGCCGAGGGTTATGCCCACGACTAGCCGACGACACTTAGTCCCACGACGTGATGGGTGACAAGTATTTCGCCTACCGGGCACGTATCCAATCCCGAACAACATTACTTTTTTATTAGAAATTTGGAAAAAAAAATAATTTTGTATTTGTTGCCCGACCGTGGAATCAAACCCGAAACCTCATGCAGTCAAGTTCAACACGTGGACCGCTAAACCACAGAGGCGAAAATAAAATCAGTCTGTCAATATCTAAAAAAAAATTCGGAATCCGCTTTTTTTAATAATTAGTATCTTACTTTGAGATCACTCTTAAAATTGTAACAATCATCAACAATTATTTAAAAAAAATAAAGGTACGTAAAAGTATAGGTACGGAAGTATAAAAATATTCTTAAAAATCAATAACTTATACTAATAACTACATAATATATCACAGCATGCAAAGTCACAGAATAGTCATATTGATTAAATTCGTTATCAGTATCTTACTTTAAGATTTGTCTTACCATTGTAACTCTAACTATATAAGATCAATAATTAGAAAAAAGTGAAATAATATATACCTAGTGATTTATAAGATTTTTTTAAATAATATTCTTATACTTTCGTACCTATATTTACTTTATTTTTGTTGACTAATTGTTGATGATTTTATATAGTTATAGTTACAATTTTAAGCCTGATCTCAAAGTGCGATACTAATAAATAAAAAATGAAATTCTGAACTTTTTTTGATAAATCATAGACTAATTTAAAATAGAACGCTGAAACCTGTTTAACATTACTTTATTTGTTGCTAGAAATATTTATTTCATTAATACCAGTTGACAAGTAGCGCGATTTGAGTTCGCGACATGGATTAATACATTAAATATTATTTCGGGGGAAGGTGGGACGATTTTGTTCCCAGTTTCCCCCGATTTTGAGTTCGGGGGAAAATGCGACAAAAATTCCATTCGGGGGAAACTGGGAATAGACCAAAACAACACAATAACTCGTTTGTTGAACATAGGAACCGGGAATAAGAGAAAAACCAAAACTGGAATAACTCAACACTTACCGATGGATAAATTTAGATTGTTTACCAAAAAACAAATTGTCAACGCTGATATATTTAGTCTAGTCTACTTTATATTTTTAGCGCTTGGTTGTATAGCAATACGTCGCCTAGGAGTTTTATACAATTCCTGATTTTACCACATTTCCTGAAACATAAAATGAGAAAACGTCAAATTAGCCATCTCGCTTTTAACTTTAGCATAGTAGATAACTTTGAAAAATAATTTAATTTTGAAATAGAACTCAACTTTTGATAAAGATTTTTTTAATTAATCTCAACTAAAATATTCTGTGTAATAGTATATTATATAAGTCGGAGTTATAGACTTACCAGAGATATATTTATATTATAAAAAAATTAAATGTCTAAATGTATTAGATCTTATAGAAATTTAAAAATTCTTTTATTGTCGAAGTTACTGAAAATCAAAGCTGCGACGTAGGTAGGAAATTCTTATACATGTACTTACATTAGTTACATCAAAATTTTTCAGATCAAAAAGGCATAGTAAGATTGTGAAAAAAGCATACAAGAAATTCTTTCTACAATGCTAATATTATCTTTCATACCAAGAATAGAATTTAAATTTGAAAAGTTTTGTTTCAAATTTGGATACATAATTTGATTATTAATTAATATTTATAATTTGATTTCCCATGCTTTTTACGCGTGTAAGGACATTTTTTTTGCTGACCAGAGAAAATATATTTTGTTAATATGTTTCTCAAGTTAAGTTCTAGTAGTTATAAATAACAATTATATTACATATCTAAACAGAAAAAAAAACACGTACATTAAGGTTTATTTTTCTCTATAGAAGTCAACAATTAATTCGCTGGTTGTTACTAAAGTAATCCTACTATAATCAAGAGTACTTAAGCATAAATTTACTTAAACAATATTTAATAATAATTTAATCGCAGTAGATCTGAAAAAATCCGACTAATTTCACCACTACGAGATTAGGCAAAAAACAAATACTTGTAACGCAAAAGCCATTTTCGGATCTTGTTCAAATTTGGTACCGGCTCATTATCATGACCAAAAGAAACAAAAATTATCAAAATCCATTTGTAATGGGCAACGCGTAACAAACATACAGACGAATTAAGCTTACTAACTATTATTGTAAGTGTCAAAGAATGTGTTGGTTGAATATAATCAAAAACTTTTAATTTTTAATAAAAGTAAGCGCTACAGCAAATAATAATTTGTTACGTGGAAAGTCAATTAAAATTATAACAGTCACAGTTCGTTTAAACTTTAGTAGTATTTATAAAATATTTAATTAAATTTCTATTTAAATTATAATATTCTAGGAAATATTATATTTACAAAAAAAATTAATAAGCGTATAATTCAAATTTTATAACAGCAATAAAAATATCAAATTTTTGATCATTAAAATGTTTTAAAAATGTATTAATATCATAAACATTGTTATTAGTTTATGTTACTTTTATTGCGGTAATGTATATTACATTACCGTGTTTTTATTGTTTTGTGATTATTTATATGAAGTTATTTTGTTGCTATAGTGCAAATATCTCTATCCCGTAAAATCAAGATCTGTCATTTCAAATGTGTTTAAATTATAGTTTTTAGTCTAACCCGTGCCATAACTTGTTAAAAATCTTGAAATGGCTCCTGTTGCGAGAACTGGTTATGTGGCGACTGATGTGCAGAGTTTTCTCCGGCTACCGAGTTGGAAACGGTTTCGAACTAGCTTCAATTGGTTTTTGTTAATCTTTGTCAATACACGTCCCTTATTGTATCTTTAGTTTTTGGTGTTTTTAATCGATTTGACTTATAATTCATATTATGTACTTACCTAATTGAATAACTACGCCGAATGTGGTCCATTTTGGTTTTAATATTTATTCTTCTAAGCAATAAGAGAGGATATAACTTTAAAAATATTTACAATTCTTGTTAGGCACAACTCAGACGATCGACTGGGTTATCGTTGATATTGTTAGATGACAAAATGTAGCCAAATGTTGGATTTAATTTTAAAGAAGTGTTGTTATATATAAGATAATATCTCATTACGTGTTATCTTAAATTTGAATCTGTTGAAACTGAGTTTATAGCATTAGTCTCGGTGAAAGTTCAACTTTTAATGTAAACAAGGAAACAAATCCTACTACGACTGTTACCGTTATCATCGATCGTCTGTGCAGAGCCTTTAAATTCTTTAACCCTGTGCCTTATTTACGGAAATCATATCTCTAAAATGTATATTTAATGTCTACCTTTAATATATAGATTTTATTCCTTTGTGATGTATTTTAGATAATTCGGTTTTGCTCATGTAGTTACTTAATATTATTATGAAAATATATTAGTGTTAAATATTAAAAGTGATTTATTAGATTAATTCGAGGATTGTGATGTTGTAGGTTTAAAATATATTCATTATTCTGATATTTTGTTTTATTTCAAATTACGACGAAACTATACTATTAAAACGGGCTTGGTTAAGGTTATCTATAAAATTAGAAATACTCATACGATAATGGTCATATATATAAAAATGAATGCCCATTTTGCGTGGTCGTCGCATGGACTAATTTTGTTATTTTTTTTGTTGTGTTAGTTATTGTCAGAAGATTCTTATTAAATAAACGAGAAAATTGCAAATAAAATGGAGAAAATATCCTTTAATTAATACAAATTGTTATTAGCCGTTAATGTCAAGCGATACGAAGTTCATCATGTCGGCTAGTTAAATGAAATAATACGTCCACGCATAACATACAAATAAAAAAAAGTTGAGAGGTGTCAAGGTACACCCGGATGGAACAAAGTTTTCTCTCTC
Organism: Calephelis virginiensis; assembly: GCA_002245475.1. Classification (NCBI taxonomy): domain Eukaryota; kingdom Metazoa; phylum Arthropoda; class Insecta; order Lepidoptera; family Riodinidae; genus Calephelis; species Calephelis virginiensis. The sequence goes on from NJDC01004794.1 coordinate 157,559, forward strand.
TCTCTCTCTCTCTATCAATCTCTCTCTCTTATAATGAGAGAGACGGACCGACTAACATGCGCACGTCACAGCTTACAAGCAAGCGCAGCTAAGTAATAGCAAAAAGTGGCGCGACAACTTTTCGTGACAATTTTTTCCGTCTAGTCCCCGTTCACAACGCGCAATAAGGAACTTCGTTCCAATATTTTTTGGCATTGAAATATGAATATTCCAATTTGCTTCCACTTCAGGGATTGATAGCAAAACTTAATCAAATTTATTTCAGCGTCGTTTAGGAGGTTGACATATAGGTAAATTAAAAAACGTATTTTTAATTTTAATAAAGAAGTTTATTACACAAAATCGACTTAAATATTAACAAATTAATATCGACAATATTGATATTACATCGTATATTATTAATATAACGTCAGTTTGTTGAACCATCCACTAAACAGCTCTTTTCTGATGCAGTACTTCCTGAACTCGTCAAAACCAAACATAAGAGCGGCAAAAGGTAACGCTAAGAACCACCTGTAAACGAACTTTAACTTGTTCATAAAACCACATCGCCCGCGATTGTATAAGTGCCCGGCTGGCGATAGGTTGGTCGCCTGTCATCGTGAGAACTTGATCGCTTCCGTTCAAATTTAGCTAACGCCTTTGTTCTAAAAAGCGATTAGCTTTCTGGCACGTCGCCGGCCGCTACCGCGGCACGCTCGCTTCGCCATAGTTGTTACATGTGCGTAGTAGTGCTGAGCCCGGAATGGAAGTTCTATTGTGCAAGTCTACCGGCTACGTTACCCTTTAGACCAGAATATGACAGTCATTATAGGGACAGCAAGGCGGTGGATCCCCACCCGGGCAACTAGCTGCACAGCACTCTACCACCTATAATAATGTCTTTTTGATAATGTTTTTTTTTGATAATGACCTATATTTTAACCTATGCTAGCCTCTTACGAGCTACTTGGCACAGAATCAGATAATTTATTCTACTCAGCGGACCCGGACAAACACGGGGCTAAGCTGATGCTGATGCTGAGCTGATGGCTATTGGAATTCAAGACATACCATCGAAGTCGCAAGGGATAGGTGCGGAAAAACGTATTAACTCCTGGCGTGTAACAAACAAAACACGCTAAAACTAGCTCAAACACCAGTCCTGCATTTAAAACTTTGTTCTTCATACCTGGAATGAAAGGTCTTTTAAAGCATACCCATCTAAATTAGATGTCATTCTTAGAAATGAGAAACTTATCTGGTGATACACTAGTATACAGATTGTGGTCGCTCTTAATGGTTCTCTAAAAACATACGAATTAATTAAGGACATTTTTGGAGTTTTGGCGCTATCGAGAGAAAAGATAGTTGCAGCTTTTTCCTAATTGTTGGGTTTTGTGTATGGATTTGTGAGAATAGTGAATTGTGGTAGTATTTTGTACAATTTTGTTCAGTAATAGTGCATAAGTGAAGTAACTACTCATGAAGAAATTAGAGTAGGTATTGTGTATTTCCTCGTTGCCGTCAAATCTCACTAAATGAGCTGGAGTAAGGAGGCCACCGCTTCACTCAAGATATTGACATGACTTTCTCTGACTATTTTTGAATAATTTTGTGTATAAAAAGGGTTATGAATGTGGAGAAGACAGGGTGGTCTGCCAGCATCGTGAGGACAGTGACATGAAGAAATTGTTGGGTACCAGTTGAATACCAGTACCAACAGGATAGGTACCTAACCTATCCTTTTGGTACTGGTATTCAAGGGAATATTTATTATGTGTTAGGCCAGTGCATAAGTACACGGCTCTTCTAATAGCAAGAGAGAACCGTGGCCAATAGCCACAGTGTTATAAGTGCGTAATTATCTTGTGGCCGGGATGTTAGGCCTGTCGCGCAAGTCTACCAGCTACTCAACCCTCCGGACCAGAATACGACAGATTTGCTGTCAAGTAGGCTTGCTTAGTTCACGTACTAAGAACTAATAAGAATTAATTCAGTTCACAGAACTAGAACGAACTATTCCGTAACCGTATGACAGTGTGACAGTGTCAACCGGTAACCGATAGACACCATTCCTCGGTCGTTCCCGCATGTCACCCCCTAGTTTGTCACCGCCGGGGACATGTGGGAATTCTTTTGAAAAAAATTCCCGCATGTCACTGGGCCCCCCCCCAGGACAAACCGGTGACAATCGGGAATTGATTAATGAACATTTTTTTCTATAAGGTTTATATTTTTAAGGGTTCTTTTTCAATAGATTAAATTTACATAAGGTTTGAAATTACATATTTTAGAAACTTTTTTTAAGTAACTTAAATATTTTATCTTACCTTTCCATCATAAAAGTTAACAATTTATTACACATTATTAATATAAATTTATTACCGAATATTAAAATACTCATCCTTTATTGTTTCAATTACATTCTACTTAAAATATAGAATATAGTAGGTTTCTTTGTTCTATTTGGATATAATCATCATAGAAGGGCCTCATCAATAGGTTATGAATATTATAAATAAATTAACTAAAAAATAAATTAGGTAAGTTAAATTAAAGTATTTTGTGATTATGATATAGTGAATAAAATTTTTACTTCGAGGACATCTGGGATTTTAGAAATAATAGTTATGATTAGTAGATACTTACTTTTGATTGTGTTGAATGTAGATTTTATGTTTAGAAACGGTTGCTTTTGAAAATATAAAAAGTTGGAATTGATTGTAGATTAGATTTTTGCTAAAAAAATGTAAATTTCGTAATTATGTAACTCCAAATAGTTCTTTTTCTATCTATAGTTGAAAAACAAATGTTCATTTCCATGCATGTAAATATATTAGTTTTCATGTTAGTTTTTTGACTAGAGTGACCAGGGGGTGACATACGGGAATTCTGTTTTCTGAATTCCCGCTTGTCCCCCCCGGTGACATGCGGGAATGACCGCCGTTCCTGCATGGTGGCACTGGTAGGCTTAATGTCCAAGTTTATTAGCTAAGTACTTTGCCTTTTAAACAGGGACACCGACACGAAGCTGTCACTATGGCGACACGAGTAAGTCGTTGGATCCTTACCCGGACAAGTTGCTGCACAGCACTTTATAACCAATCGTTTTGTTACTAACGAGTAATGACCCTGGACCCATTTAACCTATTTTCGCCTCTTACGAGCTGCTAGGCAGAGAAGCAGATGGTCTATTCCATACAGCAGAACCGGACTTATGTAAAACTGATAGCGAAGAGTCAAATTCCATAGAACGAAAACGAATATCAACTAACCAACATGAAAAATGGAGTTGTATCTAGTTTTGCAAATGATTCCATTTGTCATTTGGGTGATGACCACCGCTACAAAGAACGACGCCTGGCAAGCTCGCTCCAACTCCTTCCTTTCTGCGTAGGTCCACTCCTGACCGAGGGAGTCTTGCAAGTCACTAACCGCTTCGTTGTCCCACTGCTGTCTTATTCCTAAAAACATTTCTTCATGTCATAATGCCGTAGATTTAAACAGTGTTGGTACTACTTCCAGGCTAACAATAGATTTAAGGAAGAAGATTCTTCCGCCTACGCCAAATTTAGGAAGCCTCTCGAGAGGTAACTGTTTTTTTTTAAATAGGTAACCTAGTATTGTACACAACCAGTATACACTTACTTTATTTTTACGTTACTTTACGTGAGTTAGTATAGAATATGATTTTCATAATCATAAAATTAAAGTATCTTTACGCCCATATCCCTTAAGGAGTAGGCAGAGGCACAACCAGGGCACCCACGACTAGCCGAAGACACTAGGTCCCACAATGTAATAGGTGGCAAGCCTATCGCCAACCGAGCACTTACCATAAAATTAAAAGGTTCAATAACCCCAATTAAACTGATTCGTAACATAAATCATATAAGTAGATAACTACTGAAACATCTCGCTCATGTCAGCTTTAAAAAAATCCTTAAAATTTGAGAAATTTCATCTGAAATTTCGCTCGAGTACTAAAATTAGAATATCGAAAATCGAAAGTTATGGTCATTGTAAAATGTGAACTTTATTTGTAATGATAAACTCTTTTAACAGTACCTAAGTATTAGACAAAAATATGGGAGATAACTATCAACGTAATCGGCAAGAAAGAAATAAAAAATGTCACCACAGGACACCACATCAGGACACGACACCATCGAATGTCAGAGCATTTGTCAGTGAGAGATGAACGGGTGTAGGTTTAAATCATGTCTTAGGTTAAATTTTTTATTTCTTTAAAATGTGTGAAAAAAAGTATCGCATCGGAATTGTCAATTCGTGTTGGAGTTATGATGTTACAAACACGTCAAATTTACCACTCTCCTTTTTACCGACCGCCTCATTAATCGAGGGCCTAACTCCACCAAACTGCGAATCTCGGGTTCGATTCCCGGCGGACTTGTGTGATGAACATTTAGCTATCTGCATTTCCGGCTCTGGGTGTTTATTAAATTTATTCTGGAAATTATTTAGGTCTTTCTACTAGAACGATTGACTAGCTCCAAGTATTATATTATGTGCTTACTTCTTTGGGGGTACTTCTTCGTTGGTTTATTTTCTTTGGGGTTAGATTCCATTTGTGTAAATTATCCAAGGATAATTAACTCTCAGTCTATTTTTTCCGTTGGAGTTAAAAAAATTAACATTTCTCTATATTAATGTAGCTCTACAGTAAACTAATAATAATTGAATGACAGGGTGCGTTAGCGTCAGCCCTACTTATAGGTACCTATTTCATAAGCGGTGCGCCTTTGTGTAAACACAAAAATCCTTTTTGTGAGTTTTGGCTCCATGTATTCGGTATTCCTTTACGAAATCCCCTTTCGAAGTTTTGAAACAAAATGGCGGCCCAAACAAATCCACTCAAATCCCGTACCGAAAAGTTACTGATGCGTGTGGCAGATCCATAGATATGCTTGGATTGGTTGCATTCTAAATTTTTTTGAAACGGAATTCCGTAACGAAATTCCGAACCTAGATAGGTTTATGGTGGAACATAATAGAAAAAAAATAATAGGCCACACATATTCAAGCTTTATTTCGATTTTTTCTGAACGGAATTTGAGTGGATTTGTATTTCGGATTTTCAAAACGGGATTCCGTAAAGGAATTCCGAATGTAGGTAGCGGGCCTTAAACTAGACTATCGTTAATTAATACACCTAAGGTAAATAAAGATAAATTTACCAAACAGATCCAAAGGATAAAACCCATGCTCTGCCATGACAACAAAATACGCATATATTCCAGCAGCGAATTCTATCAACCCCAAGTGTCCGTACACCAGCCTCAACATCCTGGGAGACACAAGAGGGTCGGACTTTCTTGGAGGACGAGCCATCACATCCGTCTCTGCTCGCTCGTGCGACAGAGATACGGCTGGCCACATATCAGTGCCCAAGTCTATACAGAGAATGGTCATCACACCTGAAATCATTTAATTTTTAAACAATCATTTAATTTTAAAAAATGGTTGGTAAAAGAAAGAGAGAGGGCTTACAACTTACGTGGAGAAGTATAGAATTCTTTATTTATTATGATAGTATGAGATTCTCATGATGACTATTGACACATAAGTGACAATCGTGACTATATAGACACCTCTGTGGTTTTGCGGTCCAGGTGTTGAACTTGACTTCATGAGGTCAAAATATGGTTTTTCACATTTTGTACAAAAAAGAAAATGTTGCTCGGGATTAGATGTATACCCGGTTGGCGATAGGCTTGCTAACTATCACATTGTGGAATGTGGGACTTAGTGTCTTCACTACTTTGTGTTCGTGGGTACCCATGACTAGCGTGTGCCTCTGCCTAGCTCTTCGGGGTTATGGGCGTGAAGATACTTACTTATTTAGACACCATCGATCGATAGGTCGATGTGTTAGGCTGCACAAATATACCAGCTACCCTGGAAACCGGATAAGACAGAAATCGGTAACGGCCAATATTAATAACCTATTTATTTATATAATAAAAATCGATGCTATTTTTCAGATTTTTATTGTTAAGACATTTTTGTTAATTATTGACAAACAGCAGCGGCTACCTAACAACTATAAGTTCTAAAGTAGCCCAATATCTTATCTTAGATAGGTTACTAATATTGGCCGTAACGTAAGACCCCCTTACCGATCCAATTCCGAATCCATTACACAACTTAGGTACTTTAACATTTAATTTAATTATTTATTTATTAAATGTATACTTTATTTTTATTTATTTAATTTATACTTTAACATTTTTTCACATCATTTCATTACCATCACATTACCTAGATAAACAAAAAAAATTTTATTTTTTTTATGCATAATGTATTAAGTTTAACCAGGGCGATGATGTTCTATTTGTTAGTAATCTTAATACCTTTTACTAGTGGTTAAATATTTTTCCTGTATGGTTATTACCTAACGGAAGAGGGATAGAGAAAGTTATGAACATCAACACAGGAATAACTTCTGGGACATTCGAGATGAGAATGTAACAGACAGACTTCTTCAGATTATCGAATATCTTCCTACCCTCCTCTATACCCACCACTATTGTAGCAAAGTTATCGTCCAGTAAGATTAAATCGGCTGTTTGCTGTGATACCTGTAAAATTTTTGATGGATGAATAATAAATTCGTCTAAAGAATGTTACCTATTTATTATAT
>NJDC01004794.1:198666-209565 GCA_002245475.1 Calephelis virginiensis
TGCTTTGAAACCATTTCAAGGATTGTTTTAATTATTAATTTCAATTATTTATTATGATTAATATACTTATAGTTGTCAAAAAAAAACACATTTTTTTTAAGAAAATATTTAATAGGGAATAGAACATTTTAACATAAGTCATAGCCCATAGGTACCTACAAATAATTAATGTTTTGGAACGAAGTTCCTTATTGCGCGTTGTGAATGGGGGCTAGACGGAAAAAATTCTTACGAAAATGTTGTCACGACACTTTTTGCTCTGTGGTCTAGCGGTTCAGTAGTTGGACTTGACTGCATGAGGTCCCGGGTTCGAATTCCGGGTCGGAGATTTTTTTTAAATTTTTTTGTCATTTTAAATTTTTTTTATTATCATTTTTTATATTTTTCTTTTCTTTTTTTTATTTCATGTTTCTCTGTCTGTCTCTCTCTATACTCTTATAGAGATAGAGATAGAGATTACTAGAGATTGACAGACATTGGGAGAGAGAGGCGGGGAGAGAGAACTTCGTTCCATCTGGGTGTCCCTTGACACCTCTCAACTTTTCTTTTTTTATTTTGGCAGTTATTATTAATTACATTTGCACAATGAAATCCAATTTTGTTCTAAAGTTTTGCACGAACAAGCCTTTGTTTGGCAATTAGATGTACATTTTCAGTATTGAATCAACTATTCCGGTAATAGTCTCTTTGTCAGTGGTCGTGGATACAATTTACCATCGAATTAAAATTGAATATCACCGAATTACAAACGTTTACATACCTGCCAGCCTCTATTCGAGATAAAGCAAACAAGCTTTGAGAAAGCCGCTTAAGCCGTTAAAGAAAATTATAGCGCAATCCGGCAAGCTACGAAGGGAGCAAGCTATCAACACGTCTCAACGCCATAAAGCCGCTAAGGACATTTAAAAAAACGCTGGCTGGATGTTATGTAACAAGTTTAAATGTGAGCCAATTGGAAGTAGATGGATGCCGAAGTCCGCCTGAAACGGAAAAGTATAAATCAAATATAAATGAAAATGACGATGATATGAAATACTCAGTACCTAAGAGTAAACAAAAAATAGAGAGGCGAAAAATATAGTTAAAAATCGTCAAGTATGGAAAGTGGCGCCTCTAGTAGTTGTCATACGAAATGCCATTAGTCCTCTATTCTTAAAAGTGATATCGTGATCTTTGGTCACTGTAGGCCGCATCGAGGAATGCACGCGGGGTTCCTCGCGGAAATTCGCCGCGAATAATCCGCGCCGATGCGTCCCGGCGCAGTGGTCGTTGCTCCATACAAAATGTATTCAAGCGATCTAGGCGGATCATTTCGCTGCGATGTGCCCCGTCCCGGTCCGTCTAGATGGCCGCTGTCCTTTATTCCTTCGACCGTCATTAAACGCTTTTTCCATAGAAATAGGAATATACTTTTTTTCAAAAACCTTCCTCTAGGCATCAATGTCACTGTCAAAACTCAAAAGTGTCAAATCACAAATGTCAAAGTCAGAATTCTTGACCTTTGAAGGTGAGTGGAGACAATCGGTGCAAGTTAAAATTATAATTTTGCTAAAGTTTAAATAAATAGCTGTTATTTACAAATGTGTCGCTGGTTTAAACATTTAACAAGCAGTTTCTGTATTATTAATAGGTTAAAGCACAACAGTATTGTGAATACGCCTTACAAAGCAAACGCAATGTTCAAATCAGCTGTTCTGAACCTTGAAGATGCTTCTTCAGAACAAGTACAAGATTTCTTAAATTCATTTGATACTGTCCTTACAGACTGTGATGGTGAGTTTGCATTTGTTTTGTTTAGAAACTTGTAATTTACTGTTTTCTCTAAAAATATTTTTTTATGTTATGTGTTGTATTATCCTCATGTGAAGACGCACGTGTAACGTGTAAGGGGCTTAAGGGTTGGGCAGTGAGTATTGAGTGTCAAATGTCACGAACCTTGCAGACCTGCCTAGCTTCCTCCACTTTCAATAGTCTTTTCATACAAACCCGGCATGTTTGCATGCCGGTTTTGAAGCCACAGACAACTGACAAATTCCAATCGATTTTATAAGAAAATTAAAATATTGTATGTATTTTGTTCTATTGTTATCTAACTAATACATGATAAGTGAAAAACTCTTAGGCCCGCCATATACTTAAATTCTGGATAAAACTGTTAAATGTAACAGAAAAATCAAGATGGAATTTTGAATGCACATCCACATTCCACACTTACACATTTACAAATTCGTAATTTTCAGTACCGAAATAGTGTGGATCTGCTATGGGCAAAATTTCTTTTTGATTTGTGAAACGGGAATTCTGACATTTGTGTTGGATGTAAGTTAGTTTCAATGTTTATGTCAGTATAAATTTAATATTGTAGATGTATCCTTATGTTATGTAAAATGGCTGAATTTTCTATCCAAGTCTTTCCAGAGGAGTACTTTAAATGTGTAAATATTAAGAACATAGAGCGCCTATTCTAGTTGAATGTATATTGAGTCAAGAATATTTGTAGTTTCTGTTAAGCTTTCAGTAATAAATAAATTTAAAAAGGAAGTATGGTAACGCCCATAGCCCTAAGGAGTAGGCAGAGGCTTAACCGGGGCACCCACAAAGTCCAACAATGTGATAAGTTGTAAGCCTATCGCCAACCGGGCACATATCCAATTCCGAGCAACTTATTTTTTTTTTCATTACAAAATTGGAAAAACCAAATTTTCTTTTTGTTGCCCGACCCGGGAATCGAACCCGAGACATCATGCAATTGAGTCCAACACCTGGACTGCTAGACCACAGAGACGATTAAAAAACTAAATAAATTGTATGTGTATATTTCTGAATTATCAATATTTATTCTATTTGAGTTTAAGTTATGTAATTATGTGAAAACTGTGAAGTTACAAGTAGATTATTTCTAGAATAGTGATAATATTTATTTATTTGCAAAAAATTTGGTTTTACATATTATATAGTTCTAAAAACTGTTATTGTATAGGAAGACGCCGCCGCCTATCTATATATTATAAATCTAGAAAAAACTTATTTCTTAATTTGCTTTTCAATCTTGATTGTGGGTACATAAAAGATGAGAACAGTTTTTTTGTGACAATTGAGTGAAACGTAATAAAAAAAAATCATTGTATTTATTGATAATAAAAATTAGCAATAAAAAAATCTCAGTAAAAATCAAATCAAATTGAAAATTTAGTTTGTACTTTAAAAATTCATTATAAACTAACCTACCCAAATAAAGGCTGTAAAAATGATCTACACAAGAGACTCTAAATAAGAAATAAATAAATATTAATAAATAAAATTTAAAATATTGATAATAATTAATAAATAATTGATCTAAATAAGAGGCTGTAAAAATGTTTTCATTCCAGGTGTTTTGTGGATTAACAACAATTCAATACCAGGTTCTGCTGACACATTAAATTACTTCCGAAAGCTTGGTAAAAGAGTATTTTACATAACAAATAATTCTACTAAAATTCGTGCAGATTTTGCAGTGAAAGCCCAACAGTTAGGATTTGTTGCTGAGCCAGTAAGTATTAGTAATAACTATGGGATATAAAATCCAGATTTTTTTACTTTTATTACAGACATATTAGCCTTATTGGTTCGGGTCCTCTTTGTAGAATAGACCATCTGCCTCCCTACTAGGCAACTAGGCAGTTTGCAAGAGGCGAGCATAGGTTACATGGGTCAATACCAATAAAACTGATGGTAGATTAGTTTGAGCAACTTGCCTGGTTAGGGATACAGTTTTACTTTTATAAGTAACACAGATTACTTATTCCCACTGCGATAATGACAGTGTCATGTTCCAGTTTATAGGGGTAACCCAGTTTATAAGGGGTTGCACAATGGGCTAAATCCCAGCTATAAGATAGAGACACATCTGTATCAGCGATGATTCTTATAAGCCACGGTTGTATCTCACACCCGTGTGCTTGTTCACCACCTAATATCATAAAAATCGACGGATTACACTCCAGGAGTGCCAGCAGAAGTGAAAACTTGAATATTAACGTTGTGCATTTTTGATATTTTGGAATGATATTAGAGAATAGTTTTGCACGAACTGAAAGTTTTAAAGAATTATCAGTTTGAAAGTACTATCATTTATGTTGTGGAATACAATATTCATTTATTGCGCTATCGTAGACAAACATGACAACACGAACATTCGCGCACGCGCCCTGCGCCGTCTAACCGAAACACCAGGCGCAGGCATATATTTTCGCCGCGCTGGAGAAAGAGAGAGGGATACTTCCTCTCCTATGCCGCGCCGGCTGTTTACCTCCATCCGTCTTTAACGAATTTTCGATCAGGTCACGTGTCCTAAATTTAGAAGTTTTTACCCATTACAAAAAAAGTGCGCAACGCCTCTAAAGAAGTTTTCACTTAAAAAAATTTTGTCTTTTTGTCACTTTTTTTTTAAAGAGAAACTCTTCAATTCGCCTACAGCATAAGCAATATTTTAAATATTGCCTAAAACAGGCAGAACGTCAAATGGACAAGAATTATGAAAGACAGTTTTGAATGTAAGACAATAAACTGCTTTAACTATTATTTATTTAGAAATATTTGAAATTTCTAGTTGATTAATAATTTATTATATATGTTAATCAAAATAAAATAGTTATTATTTTAGATTGTTGTGGGCTCAAATCACTCTTTTTTTCTTTGTACAACCCATAAAATCACATTGACTCAGATTTCAAGGAATAAAAGATTGATGATACCATTTCCAGTCCTTCCTTTGTTATCATGAAGCAATATTATTTCAGTATTACAATACTGACACGATAAAGTTACAGTTTGACTTATAGTACTGAAATAATACTGCTTTACGTTGTCTGGAATCCAGTCCTCCTATTTATATAAAAGGTCATTTATATTTTCATTTGTAATTTCAGGAAGAAATTCTATCTACAGCATATTTAGTGGCTCATTATTTAAAAGGAATTGGTTTTACAAAAAAAGTATACCTCATTGGTTCAAATGGGATTGGGGATGAATTAAAAGCTGTTGGAATAAGGCATACAGGGATTGGAGTGAGCAACTTTTATCATATAATAGTGCTTATTGAGAACTATAAATTATATAATCTAAAGTATATATTACTGTATAGCAGTGCTACAGCTGTATTCATTCAATATTTTCTCTTTTTATTGTATGTTTTTTCTACTTCTACCATTATTCATATAAGTTATTGCCGTTATATTTTTATGGTTAGGAGGGTAAAGAAGCTGTTAAAATTAAGCAAAAGTTGGCAGTAGTAAATTTAATTAATTAAAATTAGTAATTTTTTAATACTGTTTTAATGTTTAATAAAAAAACCTCTTATTTTTCAGCCAGACTATGTAACTGCAGATTTTAAATCCATGACTACATCAGATCTCGATCCTGAGGTGGGTGCTGTAGTTGTTGGTTTTGATGAACATGTCAGTTACCCTAAATTCATGAAGGCAGCATCATACCTTGCAAATGAAGAATGCCTATTTGTTGCTACTAATACCGATGAAAGGTTTCCAAAGTCAACTTCAATTATTATACCAGGAACCGGCACATTGGTAAGGGCTGTGGAAACATGTTCTGAGAGAAAAGCTCTGGTCCTTGGCAAACCTAATGACTATGTGAGGAAGTTTTTGGAATCATTTGGTCTGGATCCAGCAAGAACTTTGATGATTGGAGATAGGTAAGATTATTAAAATAAAGCTAAAGACTTATTAATTAATTTCAGTGATGGAGATTATTCTTGTAGTTGTTGTTAGTATTGGCTGGAAGTAATATGTTCACTTTTGCTTTGAAAAATCCAAATAGATAAATAGTTTTGAGTTTATTTTTTGAAAATTTGTAGATGTATGTTAATGTCTTAGTTTCATCTACAAATTCGCTTATGCCACAGTAATGTAATATACAATATTCTATCTTCATACATACGGGTGAAAACGCGTTTATACCTCGCGTCACGAATTCTACCGAATTTCTTAAAAAAAATTTACTCGGTATTCAATTTATTCGCGGTTGTAATAAACGCCGCACTGAACAACGGTCGACGTTATAGCGTTTTTTTTATATTTTGTAAACAATAGGTTAGCGTAAGTTCAACTATTTGCTTAATATTGCAAAAAACAGTGACAAACACAGTCGTTTTGGTGACAAGAACCCTACGACTAAGAAGTCACGGCGCGGTTTTTACCCGCGCCCGCTGCGGTTGCGGGGCCGCAGACTCCGTAGAATGTAGATTTTAATGCAAAACTTAAAATCACATTTTACGACGCGATTTTCACCCGCAGCGCCTGCGGTTTATTTGCGGTTCCCGCGGCAAAAGTCGTCAGCCCGTTAATCGTGCGGGCGGCGATCTCCGCGGTTACAACCGCGCGCTCTGCGGTCGCTCGGCGGGCGATCATTTTATACTATTAGTACTGATTATTTAACAGCAACCACAGACCGCGCGATCATCAACCGCCAAGTTTGCGGGCGATAATTTCAACCGCCGCGGCTGCGGCACCGCAATGATTGCCCGTCTCGTGAGTTTGGATATAAAATCGCAAAACCGCTTCGTGAGTTCTGTCTCTACCACTGGGGTAGAGACAGAACTCAAGGAGCGATTTTTAATTTACTTCACTATCGAATCTTGTCCGTCCAGTCATTCAATTTACCAGTTTCAACGATGTTTTGTTGTACTTTTACAAAAAAAGATATTTTTTACTCTGTGTACGGATGATTGAGTTTTGACAAGTTTCGCCCGCGGTCCTACCGACATATTTAACATACTTGCCACTGTCGTATTTAGAAGACTTTTTATAAAAAAACGGCAGCAAACAAACACGCGGCTCCCCTGATGATAACAGATAACGGCAGCTTATATCCCATCCTATGTATAGAGTAAAATAATTTACGTAATATACGAGTAAGTACTTGGACATCAATATAATCTTAAAATTAAAAATGCTTAATGAACCCCTAACGAATATCTCTTCATCTTTATAAAAGTTATGGAGCCACAGAAACACGCTGACACACATCTAACACATCTCTTTTTGATTTGCTTTAGATAAACAGCAAAGATTACGAAATATAATACCGTAACTTTTCAACCACCTCCGAGTTTTTTCATCAGGTCTGATCGTCAAGCACTCCTTACCAGAAACTATAAAAATAACTAGTTTAGTAGTAGTCTAGTAACAGTAGGCATTCTATGGTAACGTATCCTATCTTCGAGCTCCATCATCAGACCAACTCAGTTGTTCCAGCATGCGTTAGTGTTTCAACTGTTAGATCTCACATGATATGTTGAGAGATACCTACGTACTACATAGTACGCTCCACCAGTAGTGTTGTTGGTAATCATCCATTTAGCCAATGCTCGCTTCTGATTAGCTGCCCTGAATCAACCCATAGGTTATAAATGGTCTTATAAATATTAATGGTATAAATATTTTATTTAATAAGTTATGAAAGTTGAAGTTTCCATTTTGTATTTTTCAGATGTAACACAGATATTGAGTTTGGTGTAAGGTGTGGGTTCCAGACATTGCTTGTTTTAACTGGTGTTACATCTGTCAAGGATCTTGAAAAAATGCGCCAGGAAAGAAAACCTCCGCTACCTGACGTGGTACTTCCCAAATTAGGAGATCTCCTAAACTTGGTCCCCTCGTAGTATAACTATGTAAATGGAGAACATGGTGATCCGTGATATTAGTCAATTTAAAAAAAATAGATTTTATGCACATTTTAGTTTAATATTATCTAGAGTAGTGTTTCCCAAAGGTGAATGTACCGCGACCTACAAAGGTTTCTGACGAGTCATTTAAAAAAGTAAAATAATATTTTATTTGCCATTTTAAATTTTATCTAGTGCCATTGTATTTATTTCTTTGAGTAAATAATTTAGCCAGCCATCTTGAGGGATCCGCCCTATTGGATTTAGTCACTAAGCTAATTAAGCCTGGATTAAAAATTAACATAATACACGATGGAAGGACAGTCCAAAAAAGCATTGCAAATTTTAATACTTATAACTAACTATTTTAAAAGTATCTTCACGTCCGTATCCCAGAAGGGGTAGGCAGAGGCACAACCAGGGCACCCACGACTAGCCGAAGACACTAAGTCCCGCAATGTGATAGGTGGCAAACCTATCGCCAACCAGGCACATATCTAATCCCGAGCAACATTTTTTTTATTGAAAAATTGGAAAATCCAAATTTTCTTTTGTTGCCCGACCCGGGATTCGAACCCGGGATCTCATGCAGTCAAGTCCAACACCTCAACTGCTAGATCACAGAGGGGACAATTAACTAACTATTTTAGTTATAAGATTGCAGGGTTCCGCCCTTTTCCATTCCTGCAGATAGCTATTGCTTCTCTATATGTAATTTCCACCGGTTGAATAAGTTTACTTTAGCTTATTATTTTTTTTATAATTTGCATTGATATAAATACCGTTAGGTCTTATCCTTATGTTTAATCCATAACTTTTTGACTTTTGGACTTCAAAACCTGAGACGGTTTAAACATAAGGAATGTTTCCACCGTCTCAATATTTTCAGCTTTTTAATCTTGAGGACGCGTTGAATGGTACCCTTTACTTTGGCAAATGCTAATCTAGAATATAACCAGAGTTTGATGAGATGTTGCTGTTATTTATTAGATTGCTTGCATTTATTCATGTGATGAAATAATGTTTGTGAATTGAAACTAGTTATTTTTTTTCGAAACAAACAAAGACGGACGAATTGGAGTATTGACAATGAAAAATGAGTATGTGATGACACCATCTCTCGGCTTACATTGCATTATAGTACAGAAGTACTAAGTACAAACAAAGTTAACGTAACTCTACATCTCACTGGGATTGTCACGTCGGACCATTATCATATATAGGTTTGGAGGGTAGGGTAACTCGTTTTTTTTTGTAATTACAGGGCTGAATAGACACATGATTCTTGCCTTTTTTGGTAACGCTTTTTGGCGAAAAATATATTTGAGTTCAAACTGGATACGGCTAAATTTAGATATCTGGTGTGCACACCTAGACAAGCACGATTAGCACAAGTTATAGTTAGGTGGGTAAATAGGAATTTTGAAATATGTCGTTCAGAAAAATCCTTTTGAATCACTGAAGATGTTAGTAATAGAAATTATGTCGTAATAATCTTGCGGGAGTCGTAGATATTGGGCCAATGTGTTAGACCCAAATCCAGGTATTTATACTACTCCTACTACTAGGTACTATGACCATTACAAAAATTTGTACGTATAGCGTTTCCATTTATCCCCAGTGACCCTATGAAAAGGATTAAAACGTGAAATACCGCTTGTATTTCTTTGTTTCTTTAGCGTTCTGTGTTTATCATATCATATTATGCTAAAATGTGATGATCATATTTGTAATATTTGCATAAAACATTCAAGCTGCCCCGCATTATTTTCATAGAAGTTGAAAGTTTCTGGGACCATTAAAACTGTCTGAGTTACAGTAGTTTTGATGAAAATGTCCAAGCAATCTGGTACTATTTTAATTTAAATAAAATGTACATAATATGTGTAACAATATAAATGTTTTATGCAAATAACGCTAAAATGTGAATAGTGATAACGACAGACGTATTTTAAGCATTAAAATTGACCTGCTGGCGCTGAAATCGTCAGTTTGAAAGCAACGTATTTTTATTTAAGCACTTGCCCTGTGCTTGGGATAAATTTCTATAAATTTTAAAGAAAGAAAAAATTTCGCCCCAGACAGGATTTGAACCTGTAACCTTTCGTCTCAAGCCGACAAATGCTCTAACCAGTTGAGCTACTGAGGATTCAAGTCCCGAGGCGAAATTTTTAATTCCTTTCTAACCCGTTAACGCGGGTAGTTATGTCCTATAGATACACAATTCTGAGTACCCACCAAATGAGTTCATCATTACAGATGAAATTCACATTTTAGAATGGCCATAACTTTCGTTTCTCGCAACGTATTTTTATTTAAGCACTTGCCCTGTGCTTGGGATAAATTTCTATATATTTTATAGAAAGAAAAAAATTCGCCCCAGACAGGATTTGAACCTGTAACATAACTACCCCTACCATACCTACCCATAAAAGGGACTTGAATCCTCAGTAGCTCAATTGGTTAGAGCATTTGTCGGCTTGAGACGAAAGGTTACAGGTTCAAATCCTGTCTGGAGCGAAATTTTTTCTTTCTTTAAAATTTATAGAAGTTTGAAAGCAAATAATAATTTACCATGTATATATCATAAGATATCATAAGACCAGTCAATGACTAAAATTGCTAGATAGGTATGTTTTTTAATAATACCCGTATGTTTTTTATTTAAATCGCTCGCTGTGTAGTTGTTTTTATTTATAGGTTTTTAAATGTAATTTATTTCTTTGAGTGATTATGACTATAATCTAAAACTAATTAAGATCTTAAACCATATATTATATCATATAATATATCCATACCTCCATCAATGAGTATTGAGTAAGGTTACGAAGCTTCTTAGGTTCCTTAAACAACGAAGCGTAATGTAATATTGTAATGTGATATTTTTTACATATTATTTCACTAAGTGACACTTTAAAGTAGCTAATGAGTGATTTGTTAGTATTTTTATATATTACCACACACAATTCCTTTATAAACATGATTAAATTTAAAGCTTAAGTATATGTAACTTAGTTGATTATTTTTTATTTGCTTGTCATTGTTACACTAAGTAAATGTCAAAGAAAAATATTTTTGTTACATTTTTTTGTTTTTTTTTTTATTTAATTTTAATTTTTACTTTTTTAAATAAAAGAATGCATTATTGCATAGTGACCAAATATAAGCTATTCTTTATTTGAAAACAAGATTAAATCGGGCCCTAAAACAAAATGACAAAAAACAAGGTTTGATGT
>NJDC01004794.1:210754-231600 GCA_002245475.1 Calephelis virginiensis
AATGTGAAGGAAGCAAGACAGGTTTGTCAGGATCGTGAGGTCTGGCACTCGATACTCTCTGCCTACCCCGTAAGGGACTTGGCGTGAAGATATGTATGTATGTTAGTATTTTTATATATTACCACACACAATTCCTTTATAAACATGATTGAATTTAAAGCTTAAGTATATGTAACTTAGTTGATTATTTTTTATTTGCTTGTCATTGTTACACTAAGTAAATGTCAAAGAAAAATATTTTTGTTACATTTTTTGTTTTATTTATTTAATTTTAATTTTTACTTTTTTAAATAAAAGTATGCATTATTGCATAGTGACCAAATATAAGCTATAAAGATTATTTGAAAACAAGATTAAATCGGGCCCTAAAACAAAATGACAAAAAACAAAGTTTGATGTTTTTTTGCTGTACTGTCGCAATATGAGAGACATTTATAGATTACGTCACACTTTAAGGGTAAGGGTCAAAAAAGTTTAAAAATATAGGAAATTTTGAAGTAAGAGTTAAGTACATAGTCAAATCCTTTTAAAGATGTGACATAGCTAAACTAAACGTAACGTAAACTCTCGCTACAATTGAATTTCGTTTTGTAAATACGAAAAATATTCTGTGAATTACTTACAAATTTAACGAACGGGGGTAGGGGTTAAAACTGCTCACATTTGTTACCATAATTTATGGATGGCCTCTAAATACACGAGTAGCTATAATTTGACAGGTTGGGTTTGTTAAAATGGTGAAGGAATACATCGATAACATGGCGGAAACGACGATGCTGACAGATGAGGCTTGGGTTCAGTTTCTGAAAAGAATGGGGAAAATAAAGGATAGACTGTACGGGCATTTATAAATGTATTTTTATTTTCGTTTGTATAACACTTACCTATATCACAAGTAAATTATTTGCTCAATTCGGGGTTAGATTTATTTATGTAGTTTTTCTAGCGATATATATAATAAGTTGGTGAATGTTTTTATGAATTTTTCTTATTAAGTCACATTGTAAGGCACAAAAAATGACATTATTTTGATTTTTTTATCAAGTTTGTATTCAGAAATCAAATTTTTATTAGGCTTTTATCGCGGGAGAGCGTATGAAATTGTAAGTTATTTCTTCATTTAAGAGCTGAGATGAATTTATAAAAATATCCCGCGACTTATAGGTAATAAGAAATCCTGTTTTATTCTATATATAGGTCAGGACAGATAAAAGTGTTTCACTTTGCATACCCCAGGCAGTTTGATAGGGTAAAGTGGCACTGTATTTTTTCCATATATGGCTCGAAAAATGGAAATTAATATTAGGAAAAAAAATATCGTCAACTTGAAATTAGCGATCCTGTCGCATGAAAAATTGATTGGGGCAAGAGTTTCGCATATGGTAATAAAATATACCGTATACATATTTTTATACAAATAAGGTTAATTATGGTAACAATAATGTCTGTGTAGAGTTTACGCAGGAAAACAACATGTTTGTTGTATGATTTTTATGAATACGCCAATTTCAAAAATAAATGTCGTTTTATGTAGCAGCTCTAGTTGTTCAGCTATGAAATGACAGGATTTCACAGATAAAATACACATAGTTTAGGGGGAAAAAACTAGTTAAATATATTTAATCAGTAAAATTTTCTTTTATATGATTTTGTTGCGCGAGGTGTGTTGGAACTACTATATAGTATGCTCTAACAATATTATTAAATCATCGAATGCAATTTTCTTAATACAGTTTTACAATTTTTTGTTTTATGAACGCAATAGGTGAAGGTTTTGGACTACTGTATCGGATCCGGGGGTCGCTGGTCATACAACTACGAACGTATAGTCAATTAAACCTCGACGTTGGGCCAACCCCTTCACTCATTGTATAAAGCAAGCTAATGCCCATTATGCATTTGTCTTGTTCCTGAATACGTAATGTGAAGAAGATGGACATTTGCATATGGTCTAGTTAGTAACAACATAGATTTTGAAAGTCTGATACACAGACCCTGCGAAATTCAAAATACGAATTGGCAGGAAATAGCTATTTCAAATGCGGAACAGAAAATTAGAAAGCGCGATCCAACTAATTTTGTCCAGACTAAAAAATGTTTTTTTTAAATTATAAATCACATTGAAAAGTTAAAGTTGTAGATAAAGTCTGTACTTTTAGTGTAATTTACACTACCGTAATATGAAAGCTAAATTTTGCTTTTCTAGTCAATAATTTTTTTTGAGATTTCACATTTTTTGTATATCTAAACACAAAATTGTATGTGCGTACTTATTTGAAAAATGCTGGATATTTCGCGTCCCGCACACACCCTTAGCAGGACACGGATGTGTCGTTAAGTGCCTCAGAAGCAGGACGTCCTACATATTGCGGATCTATTGGCAACCCTACTGATGAGTGTCATTTTTTTTAAATATGTCGTTTAGTCAGAACGAGTATTATAGTTAAAATGAATATGTATACATAATATTTTTTTTAATATGCTTAGGAAATAAGGCTTTATACGAAAAAATTGTAATGCTCCAGGAATGCAGGTAAGTAAGTATAAATTATATAAATAAGCACTAGTTGAAATGACACAAAACAAAACTTGATGTTAGTAGTTAATGAAACAAATTGAAAATGAAATGGTATTCCAGAATAATAAATTAATTGTCATCATTCTCATGTATGTATGTAGTTATTGTCCGATCCTTTATCTCCTTTTTCATATAAATGTACTTATGCGGGGCAAGTGCGATCATTATGGGCATGCGGCCATGCCTAGACTTGTAATGACATACTTTCACTGTCTATTGAGATCGACAGAGCTTTTACCATGAGTTGGTATGGATTACGTTTGGTAAGTCACATGTCGAAATCTATGAAACTTTTGGTCTAAAAATGTGTTTCTCCTAGTTACCAATAGAGGCGCTGTTCAAAGTTTTCATACAAATAATTTACAGAGACGGAAGCGAGTATAGTAAACTTGACAATCCGTAAACTCATGGTATGGGCTCACGTCGAAACTTTCTTTTCGAACTATAATTACGAAAAATGTTAAGGATTGGGGTTACGTTGTTTTAAAAATATCCTTTTTTCTTTGAAGCACTAAAACTGTTCTACGGATTTAATGAAATAGTGCTTTATGCTTGTATGCTTCTTTTTATGTGATATCGAACAAGCACACTGCTTTTCTGATGGTAAGAGATAACCTTGGTCTATAGACTCCACAGATGGTATAGGTCGCTGTCTAGTGGTCGAGGTTTAAGGGCTATTGTGCAAATGGACCATCACCACCGCTTGGCCTCAACTTGCCCATATTTGTCTCATGGTGACCAGTTATTTTGATTTGTTTCATATTTTTTTGCTGCGAGGAAAGAGCTTGCTTTTATAACGTTTATTTCCACTAACCACATCTAAAAACTATTCTTATTGAATACAAACCTTTTTTTGAAAAGTGTATGTACTTACCCTATTCTGCCCGGATAGGATGGCCGGTAGACTTGAATGTTAGCAAGACGTTGACGCACCTATAACCTATTTGGTGTCTATAGGTCACAGTTGTCTCCCATCAGTAGGAAGCAGTGTGGTTGTTCGCTAGCTCATACCATAACTAGTCTACTATATCCTATTAATATTATAAATGCGAAAGTTTGTAAGTATGTATGTATGGATGTTTGTTACTCTTTCACGCTCGAATGGCTGAACGGATTTGTCTGAAATTTGGAAGACAGATAGATTGTGACCTGGATTAACATATAGGCTATTTTTAATCCCGATCGCACACCGGGTTTCTGTGAAAACGCGGGCGAAGCCGCAGGTAGCAGCTAGTAGCCAATAATAAAGATTTCAGTTTTACTTTTATAAATACAGAATGTTATATGGTTTTGTTTACTTTCATAATAAGATGACGAAGTAATAGTTTACGAAACCTATAGGCCACGCTTGTCCGTAATCACCATGAGAGCCGTGTGGTTGTTTTCAGTTCTACGTTACAAAAATACAATTCTTTTGCTAATTTGAAAATAAAGGCAGCTCGAAGTTACTTAAGTAATTAATTACATACATACATACATATCTTCACGCCAAGTCCTTTACGGGGTAGGCAGAGAGTATCGAGTGCCAGACCTCACGATCCTGACAAACCTGTCTTGCTTCCTTCACATTCATAACCCTTTTCATACAAACACGCCGGTTTCGGAGACTCTTGACACCACTCTCGGATAATATCCGATTGATCTGATTAAGTAAGTAATTAAGTAAGTAAGTAAGTAATTACTTTATTAAGTAATTAATTAATTGAGAGCAAAATTAAGAAACTTACTTTTGCTCGAGGTCCAATATTGCAGTCTCGGGTTGGCAGAGCATCATTACCACCTTATGTGTCCCTATGGGCTAGGCGGCATGAATTTCTTGTTTGTTGTCCATGTGTTTACGGCTTGTCAAGTTTTTTTTTTATAGTCGCTACCGTCTCTAAATTATTTATATGAAAACTTTGAACAGCACCTCTATTGGTAACTATTAGAAACATATTTTAGACCAAAAGTGTCATAGATTTCGATAAGTAACTTGCCGAACGTAATCTTAGCCAACTCATGGTAAAGGGTCAGGCTTGATGTTTCAAAGGTTGCGTTACGCCTAACGCCTTTACTGAATAGTTGAAACAACTTCATATATTGTTACCAACAGGCAACATCAGGCAACGTGGTATTGTACGGTAGATAGGACTAAAAATTAATCTACCTTTAAATTAATTTATAAGAAATTATGAAACTTATGTTCATAAATAAATAAAATGTTTATTAAAATGTAAATAATGGCTGTGATTTAAATGTACATTTTTATAGAAATATGTAACTTCTTAAAATTAACTAAATATTTGCACACCACAATGTGGTAGAATATGTTGTATTCTTAAATATCTTTATAACAACTTTTTAACACACATATTCCGCAAATAAATAAATTTCATTTCATGAAACTGGACATTTAAACGGACGGCTCTACATTTTACAAATGAAATATATCTCCACATTAACTTCTCTGTTATTTGATCCCATAAGGCATTTTAAATAAGATTAGGATGGTTTATGCTTTCCGTGTTAATTTTCACATTTTAAATGATAATTTCTCTCCTTTGGGTAATGGCTAGGTTTTCCCCGTGTTGGTCCAGACTCCTTTGCAGAATTACCATTTGCCTTCTTGCTTGATAGCTCATAAAAGCCGAGCATAGGCTTACCGTCACTTACACCGTGACATCTGATTAAGTAGTAGAGTTCCACAGCGACTCGCCCGGATTGATACCACCCGCTTATTTCTGCCGCCATAACGTCAGTGTTTGCCGTTTACGTATTCCGGTTCGGAGGTTAAGGTAGCCGGTAAACTTACTCTTGTTCGAGGCAACACACCATTACCATTTTGGGTGTCTCTAAGCGGTGTTAATTTTTTACCATAAGGAAATCCGTCTTGTTTGCCTTGCAATATCATAAAAATGGTAGGTACAAGGGTAACCGGGCAAAGATAATTTAAAATAGCAATAAATAGACACTTTTGGTTAGTGTTTTATACGTAAGTATAAAAATATACAACTTATCTTAAAATAATTTAAGCGCAGTAAAACCGCAAAAAACCGTCTGCGATTTTAATAAGTAATTCATTAGATACAACAACATAAGGTATTTCCTCTTTTTCCCTGGGATTTAATCGTCCGACTTGATAACAATGGGATCTCGAAAGTACGCTTTTAAAAAAATATTTTTTTAAATTTGTTCAGATATAGTGAAACCTACCTAAAATATAAAATAGTCTTAAGTAAATAAAACCTACGTTTTCCAAGTCGATTAAAAATTTGTTGTGTTTTCATCTATACCAGCCTTTCCCAAAGTGGGCGATAACGCCCCCTTGTGGGCGCTGGAAGCCTAGAGGGGGGCGGTATAAATCTTGAAAAAAATGTTTTTTTTTAAACTAGGCGCAACAAATATGTTATTGAGGTTATTGACAAGAAAAAAATGAGGGGGGTGCGCTACAAAACAACTAATTTTCAAAGTGGGCGTTACATGAAATAAGTTTGGGAACCTCTGATCTATACTATATACTTATACTAATATTATAAAGAGGAAACCTTTGTATTTTTGTATGTTTGTATTGTATAGGCTCAAAAACTACTGAACCGATTTTAAAATTTCTTTTACCAGTACTTAGAGGGATTCTTCCGAATCCGTATAGGCTATATTTTATCCCGGAAAATAGATAGGATTTTTCGTGGTAGTGAAAATTGTGGAGTAACGGCCAATGTTAATAACATTTCTCTAAAGATGGATTTCAAGCAATCTAAATAGCTGCGTATCCGCCGGCCTATCCTATACCTAATTGCCATATTTATCGTGTCTACAGATATGTTATTGGCAAGCGATAACATAAAAATGGATCAAAATATCAATCTTGGACAGCAATTTTTGGATTAGGATTGATTATTAATATTGGCCCTATGTCGACGGAAAAACTGCTGTACGTTAACGATTCTCGCGAACGCTGCCTAACTATAAAGATGGATTTCAAGCAATCTAGATACCTGCGTATCCGCCGGCCTATCCTATACCTAATTGCCATATTTATCCTGTCCACAGATATGTTATTGGCAAGCGATAACATAAAAATGGATCAAAATATCAATCTTGGGCGGCAAGTGTTGGATTAGGGTTGATTATTAATATTGGCCGTAAATGGTTAGAGATGTAGGGCTGACTTCTATAGAAAAGTTGTATTGTACGATAGTACAAACCAAACATTTATATTTTAGCCATTATAACCACTTTTCCATAGAATGAAAGTAATTAAAATTATTAGCCTATGTTTATTGATCATATTACCGTCAAATACCTACCTACTAATCCTTATCCAAATAAACTATTTATTGAGCAAGATTGTTTCAATAGCTATAAATTACTTTTTATTTTATTCCAATCGGACAATTCATTCAAAAGATATTACGAATTTAAAATTGTAATTGGTATTAAAATGAATGATGGCCGCCGGCCGATATGTGTCGCAAGACTGTAGTATATAACAAAGTCGCGTTCTCTGTCCCTATGTCCCTTTGTATGTTTAAATCTTTCAAACGACGCAACGGATTTTGATGCGGCTTTTTTTAATAGATAGTGTTTAAAGAGGAAGGTTTATATGTAGGTATATTTTATACCCGTGCGAAGCCGGGGCGGGCCGCTAGTGAAAGAGTAAAGTGACTGTCCATAAAGGAAGTTTTCATTTCCATAAACATTAAATGGTAGATACTGCTTGCAAAATACAAATTCTAAAGTTATTGAG
The DNA here is from genome assembly GCA_002245475.1 of Calephelis virginiensis. Lineage (NCBI taxonomy): Eukaryota > Metazoa > Arthropoda > Insecta > Lepidoptera > Riodinidae > Calephelis > Calephelis virginiensis. The sequence continues at coordinate 218,059 of NJDC01004794.1, forward strand.
TTTTTAGCATCTAAGGGCCACTTGCACATCCCGGGTTACATTTAATATTGAGTTAAACTAATAAGGTGATTTAACCCTAGTTAGACTTTAACTCAGTGTTAAATAAATAACCCAGGAACGGTCAAGTGGCCCTAAATGACGTAAAGGATTCAAGGTAGCAGCCACGCGCATCCGCAAAGAAGGATGCGACTCGTGGGGCACCCGAAAATCGGGCCAATGTAATGTTTTTCATTATTTTACGATGACGCTAGATCTGATATCATCAACCTCAATATGTAGTGAAAAGATGACGTCACAAACATTGAAGACCTGCCCGAAGAGGTTCAGGGGTGAAGTCTTTTCGAGTAAAACCAGAATGCACTACAAATGGATTTTTATTTTGTGACAATCCTGACTGCACACAGTTTTATAAATTTTACACATTTTTCATTATAAATCTGAAACTGACATATGCCAATTTTTTATTCGTAATCTCACTACAAAAAAGGAACTTTTACCATAGATTGCTATAGATTATAAAATAATTTAGCACATGAGCGAAGCCGCGAGCGAAAGCTAGTTTATCGTGTTTATCGCGTCGCTAACACTACCCATTGTGCTCAAAGCCGTGGATTTGCTATCTCAGAGCATAATGTAGAGCTTACACTAGCTTCAGCCTATAGTGCACGTAATATTAAAAACGTGAAACAAGGATCGCATATGTAAATGGCGGTTAAAATGACTTCAATGTATCTATAGAAATCCAAGTAAATATTATAGGTAGCAGAGCATAGAAATGTGTTAAAAGCCTTCGCGCGGCCTAGACACCACTGATCTCTACATGTACTGGATAGCGATTTTTTTGCATTATAGATACTCGTATTTCAATTACTTATTCCGATATCATGTGATAAAAATGTTTCATTATGTTAATACATATCAAAAACTAATTTGTAAAATGGAACTTCCCAGCTTCTCTGAGAAGCTAGGCTGGTCTGCAAGAATCGTGACATTAGGCACTCTATACTCTCGGCTTATCCCTTAAGGGACTTGGCGTGTAAATATGTATGTATACTTAAAAGGATATGAGTAGTCAATATCTTTAGATTACAACAACCAATAATAGTCACTTTATAAAGTAGGTACTTTCAAGGAATTTGGCATGAAAGGCAGAAATGCAAATCCTACTTATCTACATTGCTCTACTATCAAAAATCCCTACTGATATTTCTAAAAAAAGCATCTTCACTCCCATATCTCCGAATCAGTAGGCAGAGGCACAACCAGGGCACCCACGATTAGCCGAAGACACTGAGTCCCATAATTTGATAGGTGGCAAGCCTATCGCCAACCGGGTACATACCCAATCCCGAGTAATTTATTTTTATTAGAAAATTGGAAAAACAAATTTTCTTTTGTTGCCCGACCCGGGAATCGAAACCGAGACCTCATGCAGTCAAGTCCAACACCTAGACCGCTAGACCACAGAGGCGATAATATTTCTCAGTCTGACTAATTTGCCACAAAATTGTTAATTCAAACAATACTAAAAGCCAGTTGAAGCCTAGTTGGATTGTGAGTAAATACTGACAAGGATTAATAATAATAACAAACAAAAAAGCTTAGTGGTGTACTTAACTACCATTAACATCTTTGATGTCTAAAAAAAAAGTATCTTCACGCCCATATCCCCGAAGGGGTAGGGGTACAACCAAGGCACCCACGACTAGCCGAAGACACTAAGTCCCACAATGTGATAGGTGACAAGCCTATCGCCAACCGAGCGCATTTCCAATCCCGACCAACATTTTTTTATTAGAAAATTGGAAAAATCCAATTTTCTTCAATTTTCAATTTTTTGTTGGCCGACCCGGGATTCGAACCCGGGACCTCATGCAGTCAAATCCAACACCGGACCGCTAGTCCACAGAGGCGAAGGTGATGTCTAATATTTATAAATGGCGTCGTCGGGAATCAGTTCTATATGCATGTTTGCTCTGGTATACTGAAAAAAAGTAAAACAGCCATAGCATTAGCAATCCATTCGCAATGTTCGTAGTGGTAGATACGGAGGGAGCATGGAGCACGCATGCGCATAACGCGGCGCGGTGATTCTTCTAGTTTGTCAACACTACAGTGTGTTATAGTTCGCGGCAGTTGCCATACAAACTGTGAGTAGCGTCGCTAAATCCGCGATATACAGTGATATCATCTATTAAAATACAACACACGTTCATGTGAGTCAATATTTATTGTTTATATTTTTAATATCAACGCGACATGTTTTTTAAGCGATCTATCAAGGGTACTTCAGGGATAAACACGTATAATTCCCTCGAAATATATTGGGTAGTGTTCCTGTAGGGTTCACGAATCTTTGTCTTTTAGGCTTGCGAGATGTCGGTATGGAACCGACCGGGAAATAGATTTTCATTCGGAACGAACTGAATTTTGTAAACCTAATTATTTGATTCCAGGATATGCCTAACATTTTATAATACGCATCTATTAAGTTCATACTTCCATACTTGTGAACGATAGAGCTTCAAAGAGCAAATTCATCTTCATTTAAAATTTAATTTACTCTCGTTTTGGTTTTTCTCTGCTAAGCTGTCAATAAAATTAGATTTATTCTTAAGGCAATTTATTAAAATATAAGCATTTCCTTGTCATAATGTGTCTTATCATTTAGGTTTTAGTTGTACTAAAATTGATTTCCACTTTATTTTAATATATTTTGGCCATCATCCTTTCGGAACTTCTGTACGATTGTTTAGTTTAGTTTTAGGTACAGAAAAATAAAATACTAATTTGTACTCTTAGATCATCCGCATGCTAACGGCAATTGTTTTAGTTCAACTAACAATATTTGCGTTCCTACTTGTTTGATTTTGGTGAAGCATAGTTCAGATCGCGAATAACAAACAATTTGAAGCTTTTATGAAAGATATTCCTGTACGATATTTAAACGAATGTCAAGAAGAATACAATTAAGAAAAATTATCACAGTAATTAACAATTAACATGTTTATAAATTATCACGTACACGTACCTATATCCCCGTGTTGGTCCGGGCTCCTTTGCAAAATAGACCATCTGCAATCCTGCCAAGCAGCTCGTAAAAGGCGAGCATAGGCTTGCCTTCACTAACACAGTGACATCCTACAAGGTGGAAGAGTTTCGCAGCTACTCACCCGGATTGGTACCACCGCCTTACCTATTCCTGCAACCCACCATTACCACCTTTGGTGTCTCTAGGCGGTGAGAATTTCTTACTGTTAGGAAATCCGTCTGCTTGAATGCCTTCCATTATCATAAAAAAAACATATCATATTGCTGTGACTCTAAAATCGAAACTCTACTATCAATCCCGACCGCTAGATTATGGTGGCCTCAATCGAAGCCGAAATAAGAATAGCCATTACTCTAATTCCAATGTAATATTTTCCGACATGTGCACTGTTTAAATACATAATACCTAATAAAAGTGTATTAATTAATATCGCTGATATATTGACCTAATTCTAAACCCTTTTTCTCTTAGTCTAGGCATCACGCATGAACGGATGGATCAATTTTCCTAATTCTTTTTCGTGTTAGTTATTGTCATAAGAAAGCTCTTTTGAAGAGAAAAACCGGGAAAATCGCAGGGAAGATAGGAAAAACTGGTAGTAGCTGTTAAGTTCAAGCGATACAAACGTTTTTTCTTTCTTTTTTGTTGTCTTAGTTAATTAAGGTTCATATCAATAGTTAAAACAGGACAACGTCTGTCGTCTTAGCTATCATATAAATAAACATATCCTATTTTTCTTGGTTATCGCATCACTAATAAGCAAATGAAACAACTTTACTAATTACTAGTATTCATTACTTGTTTTGTTGTCAGGAAAAGCCTCATATAAAAAAACAGTATTCATAGTTACGACAGGACGAATACTAAAATAAATTTAATTAACACCCTGACCCCAAAATTCTGATATATTTTCATCACACAAATGCTTGACCTGTTGAAAATCGAACGCTTCAATAGTCGGATTTAAGTTGCGTATGCGCAACCCTTTCGGCTCTCGACCAACGAAGTGAATAATATATGAATTATTAAAGTGCATTTTACTTTACCTGGAATTAATGTTTATCTAAAACCAAATCTTGGATAATACAAAAATATCTAATAATAACGTGCTTATAGTGGCTAAATAAATTAATAATATTTTTTTAATTGCAATTTTATTGTTATGTCTACCTCATGTCACGAAAGTTATTCTGTCTCGCTCTTGGATACGTAATATGAAAGAGATAATCATTTTGTTTACTAATACACACTATCGCATTTGTGAACGGTGCATGAACCAAAATATTAATTAAACAGAGAAATTAACAAGGTTCAATAAAATAATCTATCAATAGGTAATCTTACTAAGTGAATTTAGATTATTGATAACACCACGGTTCTGATAATGTTATCAGAGTATAAATAACATGCAATTTTGAGATAAGACTATGAGTACGGTCACGCAGGCTTAGTTGCAATGACCTTCGCCGAAAAACAGGTAATAGTGGCCCATTATGAAAAATAGTTTTCACTTACGTATTACGTCGATAAGTTATCTGTGTTGACACTTACGTCATATGAGGAAATCGTTTCGAAATATGTATCGATATGTTCAAAGAGTAAAGTAACTGTCCATAAAGGATAAGAGAAACCTCTTTGCCAATTTTCGAAACCTATGGAAACTACCGCTATCTGGTGACTGATTAATTAAAATAAATGTGTCAGTGTGAGTGTATATTATATTTACACACACACTAAGAAGGATATTTTTTTATTTTCATATGTTTTCATGAATACGGTATTCATGAAAACATATCGATATTTTGAAATTTTGTATGAAACAAATTGTATCACCAAGGAATATATATTGAAGGAGCGTTGGGGTGAAACATACGTGCATTAATTTTATTATGATTTGTAGACTTTTAAATACATTTCTATAAATTTTAAAAAAAGAAAAAATTTGGCCCCAGACATGATTTGAACATGTAACCTTTTTTTTCTTTTTTTTAAATTTATAGAAATTTAACCCAAGCACAGGGCAATACCTTTACCTAAATATAAATAAAAATACCTTTTAAATATATAATACAGGCGCAGTAAAACTGCAAGAAACCGACTACAATTTTGATAAGTAAATCATCTATGTATACAAAAATTAAGTATTTTCCTCAACTTCCCTGTGATTTCGCCATAACTCGGTGGAAGTGAGACCACCTCGGAAGTATGCTCTATCAAATAAAAAAATAGTTTTTCAAATCTGTTTAAAAATCATGGAGAAATCGATTAACTTGTATAACTTGAACATAAAACAGTCTACTTTTTTCATTGTGGTTAAAAATAGCGCTGTATAGCTTAGTCTCGAGCTACTATTAACTAAGACAGAGTTGAGAAAGAAAGGAGTATTTACCTATCACTACTTCATTATTTACTTTTTTCTACTATATCATAGTTCTCATTGTGAATCGGTTAAGTCATAGACTGACTGAGGTGTAAAGTTTGTGAAGTTTCAGTTTGTAGATTTTGAGCGTTTAGTGTTAGAAGATTAGCTCTACATATCTGATATCGAGGCATGCGGTTCCATCTCTGCAAAATTTTACATGAAAATGTTTTTGATGGGATATACTTTTTTTAAATATCCGTAGGTATCAGAAGAGAAGGCTTTTACCATCTTATTAATAATCGTGGGTTAATGTAAGAGCTAGAGAGTAAAATTTAAGTTGATATAATAGTCCGTATCACAGTGTAATAAAACAATAATAGCAGGTTTAACCTTGGAGTACTTTAGTCTATGCTAATTAATAAAGATGGACTAAGGGAATCTTAAAATTACGTTGATATTATAGTCTGTATCACATAGTAATAAAGACTATAATACCTACGAGGTTGAACCTTGGCGTACTTTACTCCGTGTTTATTAATAAAACGGTTATATATATTATAAATGTAGATTAATGTAAGAGCAAGAGCCTTCAGTAAAATTAAATTTAAGTTGATATTATAGTCCGTGTCACAGTGTAATAAAGACAGTAATAGCAGGTTGAACCTTGGAGTACTTTAGTCTATTTTTATTAATAAGATGGTTAAAGTTTAAATATAGATTTCTTAATGATTTCTCAGGATTTGCCCAAACCCCGGGCTGCAATCGTCACATACCTAATACAAGTAGCATCTAGGTATTTATTATCAGCAATTAAACGAAAAGTCGAATAAATTATTCTTATCGTTTTATTGGTGGTATTTTGCACCATGCAACATTGAATGGCGATTATCGTTTAATCCGAGGTGACGTATTTGCTCCACATTTTGTTGAATTTTTATAATGCAATTCACTACTTTTCTTTCCATTGCTGGATCTATGCCTCGTTGAATCTTAGACATGTCTCTCGCACTTCCGAGATGTTGTACACTTTTTCCGTGTTATTCCAGGTCCACTGTCTATCTGTCTCCATATTATCTGCCAGACAGCTTGTAAGGAGTGAACATATTTTACATAGGTCATAACCAAGTAGAACACTGGTAGTAAAGCACTGTGTGTCCTTTGTGTTACCCGAGTGGGGATCCACCGCCTTACTTATTCCTGCCGCTGATAAGACTGTATCATGTTCAATTTAAACAAATCATTCAATGTCTAAGAAATTAAAGTACTTAGTTACACAGATTAATGAATTCAATCTGAACATTACAATTACAGTGACTCTACAACTTGGAACTCTACAACTTGGACCTCTTTGGTTTTTTTATCTATTTTCTTATATGTGCAGGTTAAAAGTGATTTATTTTGTTGGTTTGAAAGCTGATCGAGATGACTTCAAGCTACAGAGAGCATTTTAATTTTAGGATTACTTTCGTTCGTTTATAAACGTTGCAAAGTATGGAGTAGGACCTATGTATTACTAGTTTAGGATTAACGCTAAATCCTAATGGTAATTAATAACTACTAAATAATACAAAATCAATTTAAACGAAGAGGAGAGAATGAGTACTGAGAGGAGTTTCGTTACTCAGGCAGATTTTAACCGACTTCTAAAAAAAGGAGGTTGTAATATGTTCAACATCTATATTTTTTAAAATTAAAAATAGGGCTACGAAATACAAAAAAAAAATAGACAACTTGTACTACCTACCGCACTTTGATATAAAACTTATAATCTGTGCTAAGATTATCAGTTTGTCTGTTTGATGTTTGATTGTTTTACGGCCAATGTTAATCATGTATCTCAATCTAATGGATTTCAAGCAATCTAGATAGCAGCGTATCCGGCGGCCAATCCCATACCTAATTGCCACATTTATCCTGTCCACAGATATGTTATTGGCAAGCGATAACATAAAAATGGATCAAAATATCAATCTTGGTAAGCAAGTTTTGGATTAGGATTGATTATTAATATTGGTCGTAAGACTACATAAGCTTTAGACTCAGACAGACGATCTTAATCTCGCTTTGCTCACTGTTTAGAAGACAAACATTGTTGATTCCATAATCCAATTCATTATGAGTGACCCTGAATTGATGGTTAATGTAATAATTGATAATAAAAAATATAATTTCATATAACTAGTTTTGTACAGCATACACCAATGAGGTCACCCGCATAAATAGCTTTTAGCGTGAAGTAAACTGCGAACTTGACTTCCCCTCTGCCCGGAAGCTATTACCAAATCAAATACATTACCTCCAGCTGCTATATTTGTTAAATTAATATCACCGGAGTAATTATTCAAATTTTTACCGTTATTTAAATACAAAGCACTCTCTATACTCGTAAACTTACGAAAGAAATTTAACATTCTACACAGGCATGATTTCAATGTTTTTGTGTTTTTAAACGACCCCATACAGAGCCAATTAGAATAGAATAGAATTTATTTTATTTCACATATAATGGATACTTGTGACGTTGACTGTCTTTGTTAACCGAAACCAAAAAGGAGGACGTACTCAATTCTTTTTTTTTATGTGAAAAGTCAGCTAGGGCTTTCGTAAAGGTAAGAGACAACCATGGCTTATACTCTATAGCTTCATATAATATGTGGTATTTATGTGGCTGTCCACTCTAATGCCAGTGGACTATGTGTCTAATTCATCTATGCATTTTTTGTAAGTTTATTTTGTGATTTATCAGCGAATTAAAATTAGATTGTGATGTTCTTTTATAAGATAGATAATGATTCAGAGGTGTTCCCATACAAATTAGATCCGGGGGTTGAATGCGTACCTTTTTAGTAATGATCACTGGGTTAAGTGTACATACCGCGTAACAAACATAAAAAACATACAGTCAAATTGAAAACCTCCTTTTTCTTTAAGTCGGCTCAGAATAGGTGCGATAGTTTTATTTGAAAATGCATAAAAACTATTTCACACTAACGTTTCTAACAATAACATGTTTCATTCTTTTGACCTACATGTTCAAATGTAAACAAATTGTGCAATCCAAATGTTATCGATATCTAAAAGTCAATTTGACCCAAGTACTCAAGATGACTAATAGATTTATTAAAAACTAGCTGACCCTGCGAACATCGTACTAAGTATATTTGGTGACGGTCACCAACATCAGCACCACCTACCAGGTCAAATTTTATTTTTACCATCCTGGAATTTATTAAAACTCACAAAATTTCTTCAAAGTTACTGCACCTATAGTAGTTACCACGTTGCAATCTCTTAAGTAGAATCTTTCTTAAAACATTTCTGAGTAATAAGTTTTGTAAAAACTCTGACGGAATCGTTTACTCTTCCCCTTCTTTCTGCCTTGAAAAATTACAGCCAACATCACAGTGTTTAAAAGTTTTCTTTTGTATGTGGACCCTAAAGATATACATATGTATGTCTACAGTGGAAGGTAAAAAATAATAATACATTAGGTTTTGATAATTTTGATTTTACAGGCCAGTAGGGTTACTCTTGAATCTCGATTTCATACAAATTGGAATCGGATATGTCACTCTTATTACTCTTGAACACAGTACCATAGACTAATAAGTACTAACGTAACAGTAACAGTGCCATAGACTAATAAGTACTAACGTAACAGTACTAGGGAAATATTAACATTAAGTTCCTAAAAAAATCGACGAATTCGATACCATAATTTAGCTGAATATTAAAAAATCGCCAGTATTACTTAATTTCGTCTTTGTGGTCTAGCGGTCCAGATGTTGGACTTGACTTCATGAGGTCCCGGGTTCGATTCCCAGGTCACGCAACAAAAAGAAAATGTGGGTTTTCCAATTTTCTAAATAAAGAAATATTGCTCGGGATTGGATGTGTGTCCGGTAGGCGTTAGGCTTGCCACCTATCACATTGTGGGACATAATGTGTTCGGCTATTCGTGAGTGGCCTAGTTGTGCCTCTGCCACCTCTTCAGGGATATGGGGGTAAAGATACTTTTTAATTACTTAATTTAAATTAATTGAACTTTCAAGAGTACCTAAAACGACATATCCGATTTCAATTTCTAAACATTTTTACCATTTTAAATAGAAGTTAAGGTTGTTCAGCTATATTTTTATCAGAATTGGTAAAATATGAATGCTGAAAACTCGAGCGAAGGTTTGTGGTTTTTGATCCAGATAGACGGTAAGCTCGCTTGTCATTTCACATTACGTTGTAAACATTTTATTTCTACCCGTATCCCCAAAGACGCAGGCAGAAGTGATTATTCATATTTTTGTGTGTGAAAATTAGAACGATATTCACGCCCATATCAACGAAAAGAAGGCAGAGGTACAACCAGGGTACCCACGATAAGCTGAAGGTACTTAGTAACACAATGTGATAAGTGGCAAACCTATTTCCCACCGGGTACTTGTACAACTCCAAGTCCCATTTTATTAGAAAATTGGAAAAAAACAATGGAGACGCAAGACCTATCGAACCCGAGACCTCATGTACAACAACAATACCATACTACTAACTAAAACACAGAGATGAAATAACGTATAGAAAAAACAGCTTATTAGTACACATTATGCAATCGGTACTTGAGAATTATATTTGTATACGAACAAGGCTGGCCCTTACCCTTTCCAATATCTGATATTTACTTTGCATAAACAAACTCTTTGCTTAGTTCGCCAACATATGTGAGTAAGTGTTGCAATATGGTCATATAAAAATAATATTCGTAAATAATTAAGGCCCCATACTTAGTCAGCCAGAAGAGCCAATCAGCGCACTCCCCCGTTTCATGATTACTATGAAATATTGCGCTCTAAAGTAAATGTCGTAAGCGCCAAATCACTATTTTTGACACTATAAAAGTAATTTAAAAAAAATATAAAAACTGAAACAGTTTTCTTTTAGGTATAATACTAATCTATGTTTATGTTAAATCTGGTGTCGATATTTTCATAATTGAAGTAGACAGATGCGTTTTGCTTTCAAAAAAGGGTTAACTTTTTGATTTTTTTCTATCGAGCAAAGTGAAATGAATCGTGTTTTGGAAACACTATTGTGTATTTTTGTCGCCAAGATCCATAATTGCTTGGTATGAAAAAAACAGTATATTGCTGACGTATTTTAGCATACATGGCCCCTTAAGCGCATAAAAACTGCAAAAACCGACTCCAACTATTTCATTGGGTGCTACGTCGCAATTTGAAAATTACTTTTTCGAAAGATAGCAAATGGTTCCGAAATGGTACCACATAAATTTTACTCGTATCAACATTCTACTAGTGACTATGTACTATGTGAAAAAGTATCGTCACGCCCATATAGCCGAAGGAATCTGCAGAGGCACAACCAGGGAACCCATGATTAGCCGAAGACACCAAGTCCCACAATGTGATAGGTGGCAAGCCTATCGTCAACCGGGCACATATCCAATCCCGGGCAACGTTATTTTTATTAGATAATTGAAAATATACATTTTCAAATATGAACGCATGAATGCATTCAAATTGCACATGTTACAAATTTCAATTGATAATAATAATAAAATATCATAAGATTAATAATAAGTAATTATTTTAAAAATATTTGTAATCAAATTGTTTTTACCTAGTGTGTCACCTACCTTAACATCTACATTGAGCTATGACAGAGCAGCGCTTCCTAACACAAATGCTTTGTTACATTTAAAAGGAAACGCTACCCTCTTTTAAAAATGTTAATGCATTTAGTATTGAATAAAGATTTTTTGATTTAAAAAAAAATATTATTTTTGCCCTAACCCGGTGATCGAATCCGGGACCTCAAAAAGTCAAGTCCGACACCGGACCGCTAAACCACAGAGGCACTATATGAACACTACACACTGTGACACTATAAATTACATATGAATACCTATTAATAGTTTTTTTTAAATAATAATGGTAGTAAAATTATAACCTTTTGTTACAATATTTGCACACCAGAGTGCACTGTAAAAGCTTATTTATTAAAAAACTAACAGTGTCTATTTTTGGAAATATTAGTGAATAATGAAGTGTATTCATTCCTTTCATTTTCATAAAATATGTAAAAGTGAATCGTGTACATGTATACTTTGCGAATAAATCTTTCCAATTAATCTTGAATACCGTTTCTAAACCAGTACAAAAGGTATACATTGTGCTTAAACGTTTAGGGAAAGTTTGAACCCATATTATAAACTGCTTAAGCAACTTGTGAGGCCGTTAACATTACTCGAGTTTTCGCACGGCATTTCACTTTCGAGATTTCCCTCCATTTAAGGGTTTTTTTTACCACTAATCGATTCAGAACATAAATCGAACGTGAACCGGTTAAATAACTTGTACATAACAAGGCAACAAACTTAAACTTCTCTTTTGAAAAAAGGTTTCAATGTACTTTTAAATTAAGTATACAAATAACTAGGAACTCAGAGAGTTAAAGAAAAATGTACGAAATGTTTAACGATGATAAATATTTTTTAAATAATATTATTTGTCGCCTCTTTGATCGCCTCTGTGGTCTAGCGGTCCGGGTGTTGGCCTTGACTGCATGAGGTCCCGGGTTCGAATCCCGGGTCGGCCAACAAAAAGAAAATTGTATTTTTCCAATTTTCTAATAAAAATTGTTGGTCGGGATTGGAAATATGCCTGGTTGGCGATAGGCTTGCCACCTATCACATTGTGGGACTTAGTGTATTCGGCTAGTCGTGGGTGCCTTGGTTACAACCAACCTCTGCCTACCTCTTCGGGGATATGGGCGTGAAGATACTTTAATTGTTATATTTGTCAGACAACAAACAACTTCGAAGCCTTTATGTGGCGATACATCTATAGCTTAACCATGAATGTAAATTTATAATATTACTTCCAGGACCTAAACTTAATTTAAATAACGTATCTCATACTTGCCAAAAAAGTTATTTTAATAGGTATATTCTTTCTGGCAACATAATATTTTTTTTACTAGTAGTCGTTTTCTCTTACCATAAGGAGAGCTACCTATGTGCTTATTAACTGTCTTGTTATGTAATATCTTATAACAAAAAATAGGTCCTCGTTTCACGTGGTCATCTCATCACGCTCGGTCGGATGGTTCAATATTGCTGTCTTTTTTTATTTAGTTGGTCATTTCGAAGAGAACAACCGGGAAAAATTGTACAGACAATGCTTAGATCCACACAAACTGTTAGTTGCTGTTCATGTCAAGCGAGATGAAGTTCACCGGGTCGGCTAGTATAAAGAAATGTACATTTAAAACATATCATTTATTATGAGTAGGTCCTTACAATGTACCTTACTTTGTTGGTAGGGGTCACGCGAATATCCATGATTGGGACAATTAGTAGAGCAACTAGTCAGGCGACCTTCTGTGACCTATTTTTTGTCACAATATATTGCAACATGCTATGAAAGTAGGCCGATTTACGGAAGTAAGAACAAAGTGCGATAAAAATGTAACATCAAGTATTAACATAATAATAATAATTATAAAGATAAGCACGTAGAACTGACGTAATCGATAAGATACAATTTTACTATCCCATCCTCAGTTAACGAGAGATGAAGGGTACGGGTTAGAATCTCTTCTGTCTTTGAAAATTGTAAAAAACATTTTCAACCATGAGAAAATGTAAAACTATAATATCACAAAAATGCAACATCTTTATTTTTTAAGCTCGACGGAAAAGTAATATTTAAAGTGTGACGTGTGTGTATCAGTCTGTAGCATCGTAACTTTTGAACGGATTGACAGATTTCGATGCGGATTATTCCATTTGATAACTGACGTGATTGAGATTCTATACACTTACATACATATTTTGTCCACGTTTATTGATTTTTTAATTTAAGGATTACTCAAGAATAAAATTGATTTGCTAGAACTGCAGTCAGGTTAGGTTCCTGGTGACATTTGCAAAGTGATAATATCTTATACGAGTAGCTACTTTTTTATTGGTCTGAACTTAACATTACTTAACTAAAGAAAACATACAAAATTTCCATTTGATTAAGGAAACGTAGAATCATTCATACATGGTTAGTTTTGTTGTATTTAAATATCGGGACCACTTCCAAATCATGGACTAGCTACATTTTGAGAA
>NJDC01004794.1:231983-249020 GCA_002245475.1 Calephelis virginiensis
TATACGAGTAGCTACTTTTTTATTGGTCTGAACTTAACATTACTTAACTAAAGAAAACATACAAACTTTCCATTTGATTAAGGAAACGTAGAACCATTCATACATGGTTAGTTTTGTTGTATTTAAATATCGGGACCACTTCCAAATCATGGACTAGGTACATTTTGATAATATAACCATTAATATCCGTTTATCGTAACCATCAAACAAAAACGACGAATTTATAAGTTCTAGAAGCGATCATTTATTTGTTACTAGCTGTTCCCTGCGGCTTCGCCCGCGTTTTCACAGGAACCCATTGTGTGAATGAGATAAAAAGTAGCCTATATGTTAATCCAAGTCACGATCTATTCGTGTTCCAAATTTCAGACAAATCCGTTCAGCCATTCGGTCGTGAAAGAGTAACAAACATCCATACATCCATACATACAAACTTTCGCATTTATAATATTAATAGGACTAGCCGAACCGGCAAATTCGCACCGCTGAACATCAACAGCTACTCAGAGTTAGTGTGGATTAAAGTATTGTTTTTCCCATTTTTCATGCAGTTTTCCCCAGCTTTTTTTCTCCTAACAATAACTAACACAACAAAAAACTTATGAGCAAAATTGGTGCATCCCTCCAGGCCTGATATCGTAATGATGACCACGCGAAATGGGATTTCATTTTTATATAACTACTACCTACTTTTATATAACTAACTAAACACATAGTGGTAGTGTACGGTAGATAGGACTAAAAATTAATCTACCTTTAAAATAATTTATAACAAATTATGAAACTTATGTTCATAAATAAATAAAATGTTTATTAAAATGTAAATAAGGGCTGTGATTTAAATGTACATTTTATAGAAATATGTAACTTCTTAAAATTAACTAAATATTTGCACACCACAATGTGGTAGAATATGTTGTATTCTTAAATATCTTTATAACAACTTTTTAACACACATATTCCGCAAATAAATAATTTTCATTTCATTTCATTTCATATCCTGCCTCTTTACACAATCGGATAAATTATTTCGTAGGTTTCTTCCGATTAAATTTGATGCCCGTGGGAATGATATTTTACCTCGGTAAAAAGTAGCCTATGTCCTTTCTCAACGTCTCTATGTTTACGTCAAATTTTATCAAAATCGAAGCAGTGGTGAAAGCATAACAGACAGAGTGACTTTTGAATTTATAACATAAGTATTGGTCGAGTAAACGATTAAAAGTTAACGCTGAATTGAATTCGGTTAAAAGTTAAGCCAAACTAACGACAGGTTTGCATCCTGGTGTAAAGTTTCTGTTAAAATAAAGTAAAGTATCTTCACGCCCATATCCGCGAAGAGCTAGGCAGGGCACTGACGACTAGCCGAAGACACTAAGTCACACAGTGTGGTAGGTGGCAAGCTTATCACACATCCAATCCCGGGCAACATTTTTTTTATCTAAAAATTGGAAAATCTATTGGTTTCTGCTAGAAATTTTAAATACACCAGTAATAGCTGTAAAAAGTTTGAACGAAAGGGACACCAAATTAACATATCTAATGTTAACTGTCAAGGTTATAAATATTTGCGGGAGTGAGTCATAATGGTTGTCTATAGTATGGCAATTTATGAATGCATCTACGCCACAAGGTAAAAGTGACGTCAGCCGTACCATGGATAAACGGATACCTATTCAGAATAACTCTTCTATGCTTGTGAATAAATGACAGTTTATCTAGCCATCAGCTCGAGCAGATTGGTCCCTTAACTGTGTCATGTTAGTGCTCGCTATTTTCGTGATTTATATTTGAGGGTAGGTTAGACTGTTTTTAGTCTGGATTTTTTGATAGCTATCTCTGCACCAATAACTTCTACGGTGACTACAGGCAACAGTTATCTCCTTCCATCAGGAAAGCCTTCAAATTGTTGTCTGTTTTCATCTTATAAAAAATTGGATTATGTCGTAAAAACTCCTTCATTCTCTTTCTTCTTTTTTTTGAGTCGTTAGGACCCGATTATTAAAGCTTCCATCCATCTTCCCTTCGCTCACTGACATAACACATATTTTACTTCCATGACATAAGTAGGTATCTATTATAATAATTTATACTTTATCATTATTTCAGAAATACATATTTATAAATTTGGAGACACTTTATATAACTTTTTTTACATAAAAGCCATTAAATACTTATCTATAACAATTAATCATTACCACAGAACATATTATATACTCTCTACCAAGAGATCATTACTGTCAACGGTTGTTTGGACACTACCCTCTCTAACTTGTGTTACACTTGACGATAATAACAAGAAACAGATACAAAGATATAATCTCTGACCAAACTAATATTTTAAAAGCAAAGTCTTGTTATCCGTTGCTCTTTCGTGGCTAAGCCTCTGTACCGATTTTGATGAAATTTGAAACGCATATTATATAGCATAGCTAAAGATTATATTTTTTTTAAAACTCATCCCCCAAACGACTATAATAATTAACAAGGGATGAAAATTTGCATGCAAATCGTAACTATTTTAGAAATATATATTATACATACAATGTTACTAAACACTCAGATCCAGAAATTCAATCATATTTATAACACAGAAGTTAGTGTCCGGATTCGAACCCGAGCCTCATCAAGAAATAGAGTAGATTTATGTGACCCTCAAAATTCACTGGGATAAGGATACATGGTGAATTAAAAACAAGTATTACTACGAAATGACACAGGGCAAAGAGCAACGGCCAGCATTCATATTGGCACGGAAAATGGGTCAAGAGGCGGCACCCCGCCGCGCCTATCCCTCTGCGTAGTCATTTTAAATAGCGAAATTAACTATTGGGGTAACACCCTTCTACTTTTCTGTGATCGCCTCTGTGGTGTAGCGGTCCGACGTCGGACTTGACTTTTTGAGGTCCCGGGTTCCATCCCCAAGTCGGCCAACAAAAAAAAGGGGTATTTTAAATTTTCTAATATAAAATAACGTTCGCGATTGGATATATGCCGAGTTGGCGATAGGATTGCCACCTACCATATTGTGGGACTTTGTGTGTTCGGCTAGTCGTGGGTGCCCTGGTTGTGCCTCTGCGGCACCTCTTCGGAGATATGAGGGTCAAGATAATTCTATTTTGCTACGATACTTTTAAATATTAAAATAATAGTGTATAAAGTATTTTAATTGCGCCAATCTGTCGAACTGTGTCACATTTAAAGAAAAGTGCATTTCTTAGCTTTATAAGCTATAAGCTCAGTAAGTGCTTATAGTTGTCGTGTTCCGGTCTGTACAATTAACATGCAAATTACGTAATAGGTTTTAGACTAACTAGTTTAGAGACTAACTTTGGTGTTTACACACACTTTGTTACTATAAAAAATGTTCTTCCCTTGTTTGCCTACGAATATAGGAAACTATGTTTTTCAGCGAACAAGCACACGGGTCTCCCGAGTAAGAGACAACCGTGGTCTATAGACACGATAGATGTTGAAGGTGCGTCTCTGTCCTGTGGCCGAGATGTTTTTCCTATTGTGTATATCTACCGATTAACCTACTCTCCGGATCGAAACATGACCATGACCCAGTTTACATTATCGCGGCAGGAATAGGTAGGGCGGTAGATCCCTACTCGGACAAGTTGCTGCACAGCACTCGCCCACCAGTGGTCTTGTTGTTAATGAGCTATTTAGCCTGTACTAGCCTCTTACGGCTGCCTGGCAGCGGGTCCGGACTAGCACGAAGTAATTTGTTTGGGGAGGATCCAAGGGATTATTATCATGGATTATTTATTCATTAAAATTATTCATTAAAACCGGTGCCAGCTAGGGAGCACACACTTTGAGAACAATCGGAGGGATACCATCGGGCCCACTCGACTTGTTGACGTCCCATGAAATAAATGTTCTACGCACTGAACTCTGCAAAAAAATTATTTCTGGAATAGACACTTCACATCGCGGGATGGTCGGTGGCGTATTTCCGTGGTCATCTAAAGTCGAGTTAGAAGCAAAAAGGGAGCCTAGGAGTTCGGCTTTCTCTTTCACATCATGGGCCAGCGAGGTATCACTCCGGTGGAAGATGGCTTTGCAAAATTCCCTTGGCGAGAGACCAGAGCGCTCTTGTTCCCGATGGTAGGCGGGTTAATTTCTCGCCAATTCTGCCAATGTGTTCAGACTTTGCCTTGGCAATGTCTCTTTTGAAAGACCTAGAGGCAGAGTTATACTCATTTTTAGGCGAGCTGGTGTTTTCATCACAAGACTTCGCTGCCGCGGCTCAGGCCTAGTAGCATTTCCGCTTATGGCTAAGGGACCGTCTTACAGGGACGACTGAACCAAGGCTGGGATTCACCACCAACTGGCGCTAAAGAGAACGAAATATAAAGTTCCATACCCTGCAGCACCACATCAGTGACAGCATCAGCAACGATGTCTGGATGAACCTGCGAGAAGCAAATCTGCCTCCATGGATAAGATGCAAAAAATGATCGCCTCCCGCCCCAATCTGCTGACCTATAATGCCACACTCGACGTCGGCCTGAAGGTTGTAACCGTATACAAGGTGTAATGGACACTGCACTCCGTAGTAAGCAGTGGTCGAAAGATCCAAGAGGGGCATCAACAGATACTTTATAGTTCTCTGGATGAGAGGTCACCAGAAGGCTTAACAGTGAAGATGTATGATTCCCCACATCCAGAATTCACGTAGGCGAAGTTACCAGTTGCGTGAGATCATAGGACAAGGCAAAGTCGTGAACAGATCTTCCCGCATGATCGGTGGAACGTGAACCAAGCCAATCAGCATGGTAGGCGTTAAAATCACCAAGAATCACGGTCTTCGCGGATAGGATCTGCTCAGACACAGAATCGCAAGCTATTTGCATGTGCTCGACGAGCCGATTTGTTTCGGCATTGCCGCTATGTGACCTTGTACAGGCACACGATGACACGTGGGTGGTCTAAACTGTCAACGAGCAGCCAAAGAAAGGTCCAGAAATATCCTCTCTGACGAAAAGACATACATCTGTCTATCTATTACTACATCATAGCTAAACTGATTCAAACATAGGCTACTTTTTAGCAAAAAAAGGAAACCAAAGAAGCACTAAAACAGGGGACGAAAGTCCATTTAGAAGTAACAAAAAACGGTTTTTGTAAAACTCAGAAACTACCTATTTAAAATTAATATTTAATGAATTGGTGCTTAAAATGTTATTACATTTTAAGGAGCGATTACATTGAATCTTAATTTCAAAATTTGGATAAGCTATGCTGTCATTCAAAAATCTTAAAAAGGTGTTTTGTTGAATAGACAAAAAAAACTGCTATCTGTCCTCCTATTACAAAAACATACAAAATTTGTAACTAACATTTTCATTTCTGATATAAATTATACTATATAAATTTAAATATAAACGTGCTGTATTAAAAATTGGATCACGCTTTAAAAACTAAAAAAAAAGTGTGCTATTATGGAAATCAGAATTGTTAAATTTGTATAATTTTTAAAAATATTTGAAAACCGATAAGTGAAAAATTCTGATTTTTAAAAATGGCAAACTTTAATAAAGTTTTACAGTGTGTTTTTACTAATTAGGTATATGGTTTATTTTAAAAAATGGTTTATTTAATTTTGCTAATATCGATTTATTTTATTTTAGTATGTATTATTCTTACTAAGGTCCACATATAAAAAAATCTATCTTTCAAAACAAAACAAGTATTTGATACTTGTTTTTCATAGAAGTTACTTGTTATTTTTCAGTGAAGGTAATTTTTTGATCACTTTAGCGTACGACTATAATGTGTCGTATAGGTACATTAAAGCGATCAAAAAATTACCTTCTTGGTGATATCAAAACTATAAAAATATGATTTTTATTCTCAAAATAATATGACAAGACAAACAAACAAAAAAATATAGGCACATAAAAATAGCAATCTTTAAGTTTCGTTAAATAATAATTACCTAAATTTACTTATATTTTGCTGACCACTGTAAAAGGGATACAGATGTTGTATTATTTCGATTTTTTTGGCGTCAACTGACAGCTGCTCGTGTCTTTTGTTTCTATACAGTAATAAAAAACACGAGGTCTCGGTAAATTACGTGGAAAAAACGTTTTATAAGCTCTGTAGTATATTTTACCCGGCATTTTTTAAACTTTTGTAACGCAATTCGTCAATAAAAAAATAATCCAAAATAGGTTTAGATCAAGTGAACAATATTTAATGACAATGGAAGGCAAACAAGCAGACGGATTTCCTGATTAATTATTATTTAATTAATAGTTTTTTGACATTAAGTAAGAGCTTTACAATTTTTCTATACTCTGTATAATTTCCTCCATATTATAAGTTCTGTAGTTTAGACATTACAGAATGAAGTGACCAAATAACTAGGAATCTGTAATGTAAAGAAACGTCTAGCCTACAGGGGGCTGATTACGTAACTCAGTGGCCAACTCAAATGGGAAAAGTATACATCAAATAGCTGTCAAATGACGCGTTTCGTATTTGCTGTCTCCTTTGTATTTCTGTTGGTCACTGGAGATAACAAATATATAACACGTCACTTAACAGCTATTTGATGTACACTTTTTCCTTTTGAGTTGGCCACTGAGATACGTAATCAGCCCCCAGGTCCTCTTATATATACTTATATACCTTCACACCAAGTCCCCCTAAATGGTGGGCAGAGAGTATCGATTGACTAATGAACGAAGTTGGCCGGGTCGGCTAGTATTTAATAAGAATTTACTGATTTACTAGGTATGTTGTCAAATGTCATATTAGGTTTGGAGCTCGCTTTGAATAATCCTCGAGTATGTGACCCTTGGCACGAACGCTGAATCCGCCCTTAGGGAGGGGAGATTCTTTACCTACAAAAATGCTGTAGCTATACCTACGTCCAGCAGTTGCGGATGAAAAAATGGCGAAAACCGCTGAAACTATTGTTAAGTGTTTTCCTAAAAGCACTAATAACTTGGACTGTCTGTCCGATTAAAAATATTTAAATTTAATAGTTTTACTCCTGAGAAAGCTAAATGCCTTTTTTACCGTAGGGTTGTGACGCCCCTATCACCAGTTACTGTGATTCAAGAGGTAGGTACGGTTTAGTGCTAAACACAAATTTTAATGGAATCGGCGAATGGCTTCTTTATTTTTTACACAGACTTCAGACTGCGGTGTATATCGGGCTAAGGGAAGCCGTCTAATCTGCCTAGTTTGTGTTTATTTTTTTTACAAGTAAGAACCTAAATATATAAACAGTTTTAGCAAACGTACCTTTCATATAGATCCGTTTATGTATGTAAAATAATATATGTATGTTAATTATATCTACATATGAAAATGTATCCCCTTTTCCCGTGGTCATCGCATTTTGCTAGTTCTTTTTTATTGTGTCAGTTTTAGTCAGGAAAAGGTGCTTATAAAGGGAAAACCCGGAAAAATAAAAGTCGCTGCGAAACTCTCTCACCAAGTCAGATGTCACGGTATTAGCGACGGTAAGCCTATGCTCAAATTTTACTAACTGCCAGGCAGGAGGCAGATAGATTGTCTAATCTGCAAAGGAGCCCGGACCAACACGGGGAAAATTTGTCAGATTAGGTGGCAGAGTCTCCATCGGATTTGTCATTTCAAATCCCTTTTTTCTGACCACATTCGCCAGTGTTCAAGATTGTCCATTCAGGAGGCTTAACGTCAGAGCCACATGTTGGCAACGCACCATTAACATATTGTGTAGCTACAGACGGTATGGCATGAGGAAGACCATACGGTTCCTAATCTATCTATGTTATAAAAAGGAATGTTAAATAGTTACCGATTAATCATAAAATTAGAATAAATTTTGTCAAAAAAAAATTCCATAATACTGTCAAGAACCATCACAATCAGTAATTACGTCAGATTTCGAACAAAGAAAACCGCATCAAAATCGGTCATATTGTTTAGGAGATATGATGTCAGTCACACGCTGAGATATATAGCACCCCTCTTTTACCATCGTGGATTAAAAACTGACATCGAGCGGAAAGTAGGTTAGTTTTCCATTTCTATATTTATAAGGCAGACATTTTACCACATCAAGGTTTCCGATCTAAAAATGTCTATTCTTATATTTTATTTGACGTTCCAAAGAATACATAAAAGTAGTCAAGCTGTTTTGTTAATAAATGGGTATATGTTATTATTTTTGCAAGTTCCATTCAAGGTTACTCTTTTCCAATTACTTACTAATAACAAAAGTGATTACAAATTATGCGCACTGCGACTTTAAAAAAACTGTTCGTAATATTAACTTTTAATATACTTTACTTGCCACATTGCTCGCAGAACCGCTGGGGAAGAAAGGTTCTCGAGTGGCGATCCCGTACCGGAGGACGTAGTGTTGGAAGACCTCCCACCCGAATAATGAATAATGACCTGTCGCTGGATACAAGCGGCTGGTGACCGTAACTTGTGACGCGCTTTGGGGGAGGCCTATGTCCAACAGTGGACGTCCTCCGGCTGATGATAATGATGATGATTACTTTACTTCTTCTCCAAATAGTTGGTTCTAGTATCGCTAAGGGTTCATAATTATCCACAAATATAGCTAATAGAATGGTCACCCTAATGACTAATTATTTTCTACTGAATCAATAAAAAGTATCTTCACGCCCATATCCCGGAAGAGGTAAGCAGAGGCAAAACCAGGGCACCCATGACTAGGCCCACAATGTGATAGGTGGCAAACCTATCGCTAGCCGGGCACAAATCCAATTCCAGACAATATTGTTATTAGAAAATTGAAAATACACATTTTCTAATTTTTTTTCTTGCCCGGGAATCGAACCCGGGACCTCTAGAAGTCAAGCCCGACGCCGGACCGCTTGACCACATAGGTCAGCCTTTCCCAAAGTGGGCGATAACGCCCCCTTGTGGGCGCTGGAAGCCTAGAGGGGGGCGGTATAAATCTTGAAAAAAATGTTTTTTTTTTTAAACTAGGCGCAACAAATATGTTATTGAGGTTATTGACAAGAAAAAAACGAGGGGGGGTGGCGCTACAAAACAACTGAATTTCAAAGTGGGCGTTACATGAAATAAGTTTGGGAACCTCTGACAGGTGAAATTCAATCAATCAATAAAAAAAACTAGTACATTTTAAATAGTTTATTTGGTTATGATTAATGTAAATAAAACATATTAAGTAGTGTTTTCCGTATATTCAGTATCGTCAAGGTTTCCATTTCTATAAAATTATATGTCCTCCCTTCGATGTCTCTAGATTATAAACTGTATTTCGAATTTTTGACTGACCTTTTGCGATTTATATAGAAGTAGCTGTTCCGTGACCTTCGTTCCGCCCGTTCTGTTTGTATAGGAAAAATTAAAATGTTGTTTTTCCCAGTTTCTCACAATCGAACAGGATAAAAAGTATCCTATGTCCTTCTCCCGGTTAAAAGCTACCTCTCTACCAATTTTCAGCCTAATCGGTTCAGCCGTTCTTGAGTTATAAATAGTGTATAACACCACTTTAGCCGCTAGCTCCAGCTTTGCGCGGTTATAAAATATACATATTATAAACTTTCTTCTTCAATCATTTTATCTATCAAAAAAATCACATCAAAATCCGTTGCGTAGTTTTAAAAGATTTAAGCGTACAAAGGGAGATAGGGATAGAGATTTATACTATGTAGTGATAGACAAATACTA
Source organism: Calephelis virginiensis (assembly GCA_002245475.1). Lineage (NCBI taxonomy): Eukaryota > Metazoa > Arthropoda > Insecta > Lepidoptera > Riodinidae > Calephelis > Calephelis virginiensis. Next base: position 241,665 of record NJDC01004794.1, read on the forward strand.
AAAAAATCTAAATGTTATTAAGAAAATAACATAATTTCATTATAAAGTAAGTAAATTTTAAGGAAGGTCAACTCCTTATAAAGTTGTTTTTTTTTGTTTTGTATTCAAGATTTTCAATTTATGAATCTGGCTTACATCACTTTAATAATGAACAATGTACCTAACAACCCACATTACCCATATTTGACATGTTATAAAGTTACTTATTAGTATTGTCTGGTTTGACCTTCGCGCCTAGGTCAGATCAGTTAGTCTAGATTTAGTTGAGAGCACCCACAGCAATATCCAACTATTGCGGAGGCGGAACGTATCACAGCTCCCACCTAACGAGACTTGGGTACCATTCCTCAGTTGAAAAATTATTTTAAACAACGATTTTCTTTTAAAATTGAACCGCGTGTTGGTCCGAGCTCCTTCGCAGAACAGACTATTTGCCTTCCTGCCAGGCAGCTCGTAAAAGGCGAGCATAGGCTTACCGTCACTAACGCCGTAACATCTGACTAGGTGATTGGTACCACCACCTTACCTATTCCTGCCCCCATAACGTCAGTGCTTGCCGTTGACGTATTCCGGTTTGGAGGATAAGGTAGCCGGTAAACATTATTTTGCTCGAGGCCCAATATCCCGGTCTCAGGTTGGCAACGCTTCAATACCACCTTTGGTGTCTCTAGGCGGCGTGAATTTCTTACTTTCATAAAATCTGTCTGCTTTTTTGCCTTCTAGTATCATAAAAAAATAAAAACTTAAAATTGACCAATGACCAACCCTAAGGTTGTCTGGCAGAAATCACTCCGAAGCGATAAGATCGCCTTTGTTTAATATTGTCTGTGTTCAATGTTCCCGCATAATAGTGCAAGTTTTGGTGCATATCAAATTGTAAGGCACCAAAACTTCAATTATTTTATTTAATGATTACAATTATTTTTCTAATATTATTTTAAATTATTTATGATAAATTGTCAGGAGAATTAATAATTTTATTGCTAAATTAATTAAAATTAATTATAGTTTACTAGTAAAGCATTGCTGTAAAAAATCATCTTGCGACAACCCTAATACCTATACTTAGTTGATGAGAATAATGTCATATTCCTGCTACCATAACCTACAATGTAAGAGCCCTTACCATGAGTTTATGGCTTGTCAAGTTTACTATATTCTAGTCTACTACTTTTTTATCTTTAGTTTAAAAGCCCTGAAGATGCTGTAAAAAGTGAATCCGGTTGGCTAAAGAGTAACGAAAAGTATTAAATAAAGTGTATCGTGGATAAGTACAAGTGTCTACTATAAAAAAGTGTGTTTACTATACTCACTACCGTCTCGGTAAATTATTTGTATGGAAACTTTGAACAACGCCTCTATTGGTAACTAAGACAAACACGTTTTTAGACCAAAAATGTCATAGATATGGACAAGTAACTTACCGAACGTCATTATCATCTTCATCATCAGCCGGAGGACGTCCACTGTTGGATATAGGCCTCCCCCAAAGAGCGCCACAAGACACGGTCACCAGCCGCTTGTATCCAGCGACTCCCCGCGACTTTGACCAGGTCATCAGTCCACCGATTGGGAGGTCGTCCAACACTACGTCCTCCGGTGCGGGGCAACCACTCGAGAACCTTTCTTACCCATCGGTTGTCGGTTTTGCGAGCAATGTGGCCTGCCCATTGCCACTTCAGCTTGCTAACTCTCTAAACTATGTCGGTTACTCTCGTTATCTTGCGGATCACCGAATTACGGATCATATCTCGCAAAGAAACACCGAGCATACCGAACATAATCTATACCAACTCACGGTAAAAGTTACACATGTGCCCTAAAGATACCGACCGCAAGGTAGACGCAACAATTTAGCAATAACATTTATTGGCAAAGGTTTTCTCTTGGGAGCCATCTGATTATTCGCTATCTTTTAACGCAAAAATCGAAGGAAAAATTATTATTTGTGTCATTATTAGCTTACATTTGATACACCTACTAGACCAGAGGTTCCCAAACTTATTTCATGTAACACCCACTTTGAAAATCAGTTGTTTTGTAGCGCCCCCCCCCCCTCGTTTTTTTCTTGTCAATAACCTCAATAACATATTTGTTGCGCCTAGTTTAAAAAAAAATCATTTTTTTCAAGATTTATACCGCCCCCCTCTAGGCTTCCAGCGCCCACTTTGGGAAAGGCTGTACTAGACAAAAGACAAAAGGTCGTACCAGTCCGCGCTTTTGCAGTAAAACACTACAAATGTTAACACTTTATTCTTTTCGCTAATTTATGGGGCTATTTTTACCCGGCTGCATGTAAGGGTTGTGTACATACTCTACATAATCTTCCAACCATCATAAATATTGTTCTTAAATGTGTGTGAAAATAGCTGTGTAATGTCATTGTAGTCGTTATTTTATTTTTGAAATTCGTCAGTCCCAAATTCAAAGGCTCATCTACAGTTGAAAGGTAGGTCTATCACAAAAGTTTGTTAAAATTAAGTACCGTATTTTTTAAAGCTTTTATTTAACTTACAATGTGTGTATGTTTGTCCGATGAAATCTTGCTAGTTGAATTTGATCCACATTTTTGTATGTTTGTTAAGCGATTACGTCAATAACCTTCCGATTTTGATGGTTCTTTTTTAGAAAAATAGATTATGATTCTTAAGTGGTCCGATATTAATTTTTTAATGATCCTGCTTTTGAGTTATACTTAATAATGCGTAAAAAATTCACCTACCTTGAAGGCCTCACCATTGAAGTGAAAAATTAATGCATTATTAAGTGTGACTCAACTACTACTAGTAGGATGTTTATGAAATTTATGTGGGGCTATTTTGGAACCATTTGCTACGAGTATTTTTTCGAAAAAAGAATGATAATTTCGCGACGTTGGTACCCAATGATATACATAGTCGGCTTTTGCAGGTTTACTGTGCTCAATTATTTCTTACAATACTATTGTGGTTCATAGGAATACACTTAATATTTCTACGAACCACAACAATATTGTAAGTGTTATGTAATGCTTACAAGATGACATTCCGGAACAATGAGCCTCTAACCGATAATATTTTATGGACCTTTAGAAATCAAATTACACAAAATATCTTAGTAGGTAGGTATGGTCAGTAATATATTTTACTTAATGTCTAGCTCAGCAGTCTAATCTATATGATATTTCCGTCAAATTTGAAATACGAGTATGGATTGCTAAGCGATTATACAAAGATTAAAGCAGGAAAGGAGAGCAAATGTTAAAAAAGAGTATATAAATACTACGTAATAATGTTTAATTCGAATTAGAGACGCACCAATGACATTTACAATGGCGGCAATTCTGCAGCGCCCTTTTTTCGTTTTTTTTATCTTTATTATTGTAACCATCGTGTATATGCCAACCTCGTCTGATACAAACCTACAAATATTATACCTACCTACCGTTATTTCATATTTCCTTCCGCATTCATTGATTTTTTTAATTAAATGTTAATTCGCTAGTTCAAGAGTAGAAAATCACACAAATCCGATTCCAATTTCCGATTTGCATGAAATCGAGATTCAAGAGTAACCCTACAGAAACGTTTTGATTGCGGATAATTCGAGTTATACCAAATTTTAATATTATGTGTACAGTTTAGGCAAAATCACAGCTGATTGATCATACAAGTGTATGTCGAGGTCGGTGATGTAAGAGTTGTTTTTAGCATAAAACCGTGAGACGGGCGGGTATTAGTAGTCTATTATACTCTAATGTAGAGATAACACATTTGTTTTAAAATGACATCATACTTTGTAAATTGTGCAAAAACTTTGACTTTTATTTAACTTTGGTTTTAACTCTTTTGAGTAGGTACTACTTAATTGACTGAAATCCGTACTAATATAATGCGAAAGTATGTTTGTATGTACGTTTAATTTCGGCATTAAAGCAGCTGAACCGTTTTAATGAAATTTGACAAAGAAAAAGATTGGACCCGGAAGAACAAAAGATACTTTTTATTCAGATATTTCAGCGCGGAAGAAGCCGCGGGCAACAGAACACAGCTGTACTTTTCTTACTAGAAAATATGTGCAATGGGATGCATAGTTCAAATATACCAGTGTCGCTTCTAAGGACAAATGGAAACAGAACTTAACCATTTAAATTAGTAGAAATTAGTGACGTGCTGGATAGAGAATTACATAGATGAACTGAAAACGAATATCTCATTTTCTTACTGAGTCAGTGTCAATGTGTAATTATGAAACGACAGATGATGCGATTAATCTTTAACCTAGCTTGGGTTTTTATTTTTTGTATAGTTTAGTTTGATTCTTGACACTAGAGGGCTTAATAAAAGAAATATCTTCAGACCCACCTTCAGGTTGACAGAGGCACAACCAGGGCACCTACTACTAGCCGAAGACACACACACACACGCAAAGCACAAAGTCGTAGGTGGCAAGCCTATTGCCAACCGGGCTCATGCCAGTGCCGGGCAACAATATCTTTATTAGAAAATTGAAAATACAATGTCATAAAATTTTAAAATAGGGATAAATTAATTTACATTCTAAAAATTGTTTGTATTAAATTATCTATAGGTTTCTATTTTTTCGTTTCCCCATCCGAGATTGAACACACAAGAAGTCAAGTCCGACGCCGTGCCGCTAGACCACAGAATGCATAATAAATTTAAAAAATGTCTAGAAAGGAGTGTAGGAGTGTTATTTTTAATTATTTTATTTTGGATGGACGGGAACCGATACGTCAGTAATAGATAATTACTGAGATAGAAGAAAAAGGTAAGGCGATAACAATTCAGGCGAGATGCTGCATAGCTCTCTCTCTCTCTCTCATGTTGTAAGTTAGAGTTACCACTTTAAGCACCTTGTGGTAGTTTACTAGACATAAGCGGCTACTGTGATTAAACTTGTTATTTCTGTCCCTCAGCATGTCAGAGGATCAAGCTGTGGAGAAAGTGACGCAAGAAGTCAAAGATATAAAGTTGGAGAATGGGACGGCGGTTGCTGCAAATGGGACACCCAGCAAAAATGAAGACAACGCTTTATCATTTAAGGTAATTAATTCATCATCTAAAAAATTAAAGGACCGTAGTGCTCTTTCCACGGAATAACGGAGGAGTGATGACCACGACCACTGGATCACGTAAGCTAGAACTGGAGCTAACTCTAATGGAATACGGTAATGGTAAGTGGTCAATAAGACCACTGGTGGTAGAGTGCAGCAGTATTGTGTAGCAACATTCCCGGGTAGGGATTAACTGCCGCACCTGTTCCTGCCACTATGATGACATTGTCATGCTCCGGTATGGTGTGTAGGGTTGCCAGTAGACTTGCCCAACAGGCCTTCCATCCCTGCGTTAAAATAACTACGTACTAGTAATGTCTATGACCACGGTAGTCTCTTGCCATTGAGAGAGTCGTGTCCTTGTTTGCTGACTTCGAACATAAAAAGATGGATTAAAATAAAAGCCAGACCTGTATCCCTATAATAGCAAAAAAGGTTTTACTGGAAACTACCTCTAAATTGTAACTTGACAGTACCGAGCAATCAAGGGAGCAGGAACTAGGTAAGCAAGATAAGGAACGGGTCACGTTATCGCAGCAACACAGCTCTCCGGAGACGCTATCCATACTCCATACAAAGTAACATTCTAGGAATCCGCAATGTTTTGTCAAAGCGATAATAGGTAGTATTCTTATCACTCCTGGTCCCGGTCTCCATACTCCTGGACCCATACTGTTCCAATACCAAAGTATCTTCATGTCCCTGAAGAGGTAAGCAGAGATACCAACTAGGTACTAGGTCCAACATTGAGATAGGTGGCAACCCTATTGCCAACCGGGCACTTATTCAATCCGAAATTGTAAAAAACACATTCTGAATTTTCCTACGCGGGTATCGAACACGAGACGTCAGGTAGTAACGCCAGCACTGGACCTCTCTAGACCACTTGCAGCATTTGCTCAGTTTCGCGGCAAAATTGAGTGATTCTGCTCAAATGAATATGACGTTTATGTATACAGATTGTTAGTGCGCATGGTTAGACAAACGAAAATCGCGAAGAATCGCGGACTTTATAATAGCTGTTACTTTTAAAAAAAAAATTAATACAGCAGACATTAATTAGGTTTTTACTGTCAAAATCAATAGACAAAGATCGAAGTTCGCCTAGGTATTTTAGTGTCTTTACGCCCATATCCCAAAGTGGTAGATAGCCCACGACTAGCCGAATACACTGAGGTACACCCGTGTTCATAAACAACACTATGAGGTCTCTTTTTTTTGTTTTTGGAATGACTAATGTGTTGCCAACCTCGCGGTTTTTACAACTTCACCGGGCTTTCACTATGAGGTCTCATAGTGACCACGAACCCACAGTTAAACCTAGGTATTCATAAACGATATTTGAGTAAATTAAACCACTACGCGTTTGTCAAATTTTGAGATTGTTTATTTGTAACAATTCTTATTTATTAATTAATAGGTACTAAACATAATTAGAATGGACTGCAGCAGCAGTGAGGAAGAGTTTGAGTATTTATATTAATAAATGATTAAATGAACGAAAACTAATATACGCAAAAAATAAACATGATTTCTAAAATCCTTTACTACATTTATAAACAAATAACAGGCGAACAAAAAAAAAAGAAATTATAGATCACTTAATTACGGCCGTCAATAAAATAGGTAATTTCTATTGACATTTGCAATGATCTAACCAAAGACATGATATGACCAAAGCAGAGTGAAGTACGCTATAATAAACGAAGAAATCACAGAACTGATTTCAACACTATGCGCTCTTAGCTAATTAAGTTCTAAGTATTGTTTATGAATAGATTGTTTGACGCAAGGATGACATTTAGCTATGCGGAACACATAATCGTATACTTCGCACAGCGTTGTTACTTAACTTAGCCAAGGATGCTTCTTGAATACGGTTGAAGTCTCATAATGTGATAGATGGCAAGCCTATCGCTAACCGGGCTGGTATCCAATCCCGGACAATTTTGTTTGTTAGAAAATTGATAATACACAATTCCTTTTTTTTGTTGCCCGACCCATGGTTCCAATCCGGAACCTCAAGAAATCAAGTCCAACGGCTGACCGCTAGATCACAGACTCTGTGACAAAGGCGATTAAGGCCAATTTATTTGCCCCCAATCCCACAAAATCACGTCGGCGACTTTGATATACGGCCATACGGCCTCCTTGCTGTACAGGCAACGAAACACTTTTATTAAAGTCTATTTCTCTAGATATTGGCAGTCGTTAAACAAGCAATAAAATACGCCCTTCACTATCTAACCCGCAATAAACATGCAAGTCTTGGAAATCAACACCGTTTTATTATTGGCTAG
>NJDC01004794.1:251616-265140 GCA_002245475.1 Calephelis virginiensis
CCTCGCTTTGGTAGGCCATCAACATCTGTATAGTAGGTACCTAGTACTATTGGAATTACGCCCTACGGCTATATTCGTCAAGCTTCGGAAATCCGAATGTATTTTAAAGTTACAAAGTTATAGTTTATATATAGGGTTGTTATTACATAATTAATCATTTCGCTTAAATTTAGATTAAGTCAGTCAATTTAAAAATAAAAGTATAAAGTGTAAAAAAAAGTGTAAAAATTGCAAAGCCGAAGCGCATAATTTAAACAGTAGTACTATAGTTGAAGTTAACATCGCAAAAGTAATGGGAACAGTGAATGAAAATCCTCATTCATCTTTGAGCGAGATAGCCGCCGAACTTTCTGTATCTCACGAGTCGATCCGTGACATTTTAACTTATCATTTGGGTATGAAATATGTTGCCACTCGACTAGTCCCAAAAGTCCTGAATTTTTTCCAAAAATTCTACACTCTAGGACATTCTAGAACGAGTCAATTCCAAGTCAACTCAATATTCATGAAACACATTGTCTCTGGTGACGAGATGTGGGTTCACGTGTTTGACGTGCAAACTAGTCAATAAGTCTCATATTGGCGTATTCCAACTCTTTTCCCTGTACTTTTTTGGCAGATTAGTATTTAAACAAATTACACCCTTTGGATTAAGGATGTAACGATTCCATCACACTCGTCGAGTGATCAAGTACTACTTTATCTAAAAGCTAATGACTCACCTTGGTACCACGACCACCACCACCACTTAATTTTTCTGCCACCGTAATACCAGTGCCCGCCATTGTTGTGTTTTGATTTGACGGTTAGGTTAGCTGTCAGAACTTTGACAAACCTACATAAGATACCAGCCTAAGGTTGGTAATACATTTTGCTACACGCAAAATCTATATAATACTAAATCTACTGCCAGATCAGAACGCGGCCTCACACTGAGAAGATCCGGCAAGAAACTCAGCGGGCTTGTCTTTTTTCCTTATTTTTTTTACAACAATAATATTAATAAAAACTAAAAAATATCCTAGTATGAGTCAACCCCAGAAAAGTTTAGTATAAGAGCTGGTAAAGGGCAAGTGGGCTACCTGATGGAAAATAGTCAAGAATGGCCATAGACATCTGCTACAACTGGCAACACAAAGAGTTGGTTTCCGATGCGTTCCCTACTTATTAAAAGTTTAACAATCCTCGTGAAAATGTGTTTTTCATAAAAGTTTTCAGCGAACAAACACGGCTATCCTGATGGTAAGACATAGACACCATAGATGTTATTGGCGCATCACTGTCCAATATGGCCTACCTATTATAAACTTTCACAATAGGTTATTCAATTTTCTGATAAAAACTACGTTGCCCGGGATTGAATGTGTACCCGGTTGGCAATAGGCTTGCACATTATGAGACTTAGATTTTCGGCAATTCGTTGGTGCCCTGGTTGTGATAGTTCCAGGATATGGGCGTGGCGTGTCGTGGCTCTGTCACTGATGGCGAAAAAACTTCCTCATGAGCAGGAGTTTGTCATACTTCCGTTTGTTTTTTTTGAAACGAAGTTTCTTATTGCGTGTTGTGAAAGGAGACTAGGCGGAAAAAAATTCTTACAAAAAGTTGTCACGACACTATTAAGCTATTATCAGCTTTGCGGATTACGCACGTTTGTTTTTTTTTATTTTTTTTTCATGTTTCTCTGTCTGTCTCTCTCTATTTTTTTTATTATTATTTTTTCATGCTTCTCTGTCTGTCTCTCTCTTTAAGAGAGATAGAGATTACTAGAGATTGATAGAACGAGGGGGGAGAGAGAACTTCGTTCCATCCGAGTATCCCTTGACACCTCTCAACTTCTTGTAACATAAAAAAGTAATTTCCCATTCTTGGTCTAACACAATCAAAATTAAGAGCGATTCATAAAATTTGTACTAACGACTTATTTCATTATTTTTCAGGATGCCTTCAAAATGTTCTCTAAATTTGGTGACCCCAAATCAGATGGGAAACAAATAACACTATCCCAAAGCGACAAGTGGATGAAGCAGGCGAAGGTCATTGACGGCAAAAAGATCACTACAACTGACACAGCCATCCACTTCAAAAAGCTTAAATCCGTTAAACTTGGTGTTGATGATTACCAGAAGTTCTTGGAAGATCTGGCGAAGAGTAAAAAGGTTGAACTTAACGACATTAAACAGAAGCTAACCACATGTGGTCAGCCTGGCATTACCACTCATGTAAGTAATTGCTTTTGCTCGTGTTGGTCTGGGAACTTTTTTCATGATATTGAAAGGCAAACAAGCAGACGGATTTCCTGGTGGTACAAAATTCACGCCGTCTAGAGACACCAAAGGTGATACGGCGCGTTGCCAACTTGAAGCCGGGATGTTAAGCTTCGAGCAAATGTGTAATTTTATCGGCTACTTTATCCTCCGAACCAGAACATGTCAACGGCAAGCACTGGCATTATAGCGGCATGAATAGGCAAGGCTGTGATAACAATCCAGGCGAGTCGCTGCGAAACTCTACCACCTAGTAAGATGTCACGGTGTTAGTGACGATAAGCCTATGTTCGCCTTTTACGAGCTGCCTGGCACGAAAGGCAGATGGTCTATTCTGCAAAGGAGCCCGGACCAAATTAATTCTTTGTTGTACACTAAACGGTAATAATACAAGTGAGTATGTAAAATTGTACAAAAATTACTTACCAATGCACATAAGAATGGATGTTGGTACCCGGGAAGACCAAGGTTGACATTTCACGATCAAATCGCTCGGGTATTGTGGTATTGATATTGGAGTGGTGTGAAGAGTCTCCGAAACCTGCGTGTTTGTATGAAAGGGGTAATAAATGTGGAGGAAGCCAGACAGGATCCTGAGATTTGGCACTTGATACTCTCTACCTAGACTGTTAGGGACTTGGCGTGAACATATGTATACATGTTTGTTTGTATGTATGTGTGTATGTACCTATACCTGCCGCCATAATAACAGCCTCTGTTTTGGGTTTGCTGAAAGAAATTTCTTTTAGAGGTACCTAAACTCGGATTTTGTGTAACTCTCAAATCGCCTCTGTGGTCTAGCGGTTCAGTTGTTGGACTCGACTGCATGAGGTCCCGGGTTTGAATCCCGGGTCGGGCAACATAAAGAAAATTGGGTTTTCCAATTTTCTAATAAAACAAAAATGTTGCTTGGGATAGGATATGTGCCCGGTTGGTTATAGGCTTGCCACCTATCACATTGTGGGACTTAGTATCTTCGGCTAGTCGTGGGTGCCCTAGTTGTGCCTCTGCCTACCTCTTCGGGGATATGAGCGTGAAGATACTATACTTTTGTATAACGTTACATATTCACATAACATATTATGTTATTACTATTTCTTGTACAATAAATAAATAAAAAATATTATGGTCTGGAAATAGGGTAACCAGTAGATTTGCACAATAGGCCTAAGGGCAATGGGGCCTCATTGCTGCGTCGTCGCTTTCCATATAGGTATCTAATCCACAAGTTGGTTGCAACGACACAACGCACTAACGGGGCCTCAATTACACCCAGAGGACAGCGACGCACCTTTTCCATCTATGGTGTCTCTAGGTCATGGTTGTCTCTTACCATCAGGTCGGCGGTGTGTTACTGTTTTGAACCCACTAAAGCATACAAGTTTCACAGAGCAACTCCGCTTTACATCATCGACATATAGCAAGAACAACATCCAGACGTAAATCAATTTATCAGCTATCCCACTATCCAAAGGAAACATGACAATAGTAATAATTCTGCTGAGCACCATCTAAACTTCTTTTAAAGTATGCTATCTTTTTCCAATGAAACAAAAAGAAAAGAGATGGAACATTTTAGATATGTCAGTTTAGTGACGTTTTAAAAATTTCCAGAGGTATTATGACTAAAAATCTGTAGAAATGTTTTTTTATCTCTTTCTATATCTTTGAAAGAAGATACTCGTAGTTACAATAATTACTTAGTGAGTACAAAACAAAATTATCACCAATGACGAGCACGGGTATTATAGCAACATGTAAATCTAAGGTAGTGGTACCAATCAGGGCTAAAACCCGTTATATTATTAAAAGGTTGGTGACTGCTGACCTTGTCATTTCTATTTGTTGAGCCTTCAATGTGTAAATGGTAGGAAAATTACAAAAGCACGTAACTATCAGTTTAGTCATGGTGGTTTGAGATAATGCCAAGTATATAGGTACTTGTGTTTTTATGTACATGCTAGCTGCCACTCGCGGCTTTGCCTGCGTACCAATTTTTTTTATAAATCGTAGTTTATATGTTGTTCTGATATATAAACTATATTCTTGTAAAGTTTTGTCTAAATCAGTTTAGTAGATTGTGCGTGACAAAAGTAACAAACATCCAACCGTTCTCACAAACTTTCGCATTTATAATATTATTAGTAGGATGTGTTTGTATTGAGTTTCTGGTAGTACCTACCTAGATATGTTTTAAAAACTATTTGTAACAGGGGAGGCATTCAGTGAAACATAGGAATAGTTTTCGTATTATTGTGAAAACTATTCCTATGTTTAAAAGCATTTGGGAATAATAAATCAGTAGCAGGTAAAGTGACTAAGAAATTGATTCAAATAATATCAAAATTAGTTTAGTGTTTTGAAAAAGGTTTTAAATTTAGAAAAACCATACCTATAAGCAGACTAATTTACCGGAGAAAAGACCATTTACCCATTTATACGAAAGTTATCGATCCCAACAGCTTCGTACTTTAGCCTTTTTTGTAACCCCAACATGGTACTCGAAACACTATAATGGCCAAAACTGACGCTATACGGTGGCACACATTACGTTCCAAGACTTCCAAGACAATCAGCTAGTCTGACTGCATTTTAAGAATGCACTTAACTATTAATTACTAGCAGACAATGTAGTTGTTACTTTTTAAGGCTAATAAAAATACCATACATTACAGCTAACAAAATCTCCAGCGGCTGCAGCAGCAGTAGATCGACTAACGGACACCAGCAAGTACACTGGCTCCCACAAACAGCGCTTCGACGAGACCGGCAAAGGGAAAGGTATAGCCGGCAGGAAGGATATGGTGGACGGCTCCGGCTACGTCACCGGTTATCAACATAAGGATACCTACGACAAGGCCCATTAGTTAGGATATCGTGATCTTTGTATTTTAACTACTCTCTGTTCTCACTTCCTATACCTGTTATAAGTTTGTATGTTACGTAGATGTTTAGTAAACATGGGAAAATCAAGCAAATATGTAAAACAACAAACATTCCATAGTCTAAGACAGTGGTTTCCAATTACCTGCAGGGATAAAATGGCGTGAGTATTTCGCACATAAGAAGTCATAAACCTCATTGCTCTAGAACAGCGATTACAAATGCCGGATCGCGACCCGGTACCGGGCTATTTAAATTAAATATCGGCTCGCAACTTTCGATAACGATCGACAGAGACGAGAAAACTGCAAGCTCTTGTACTACATCTCACCGTGACGTATCTTCGTCAATTATGATCATAGAGTTTAAACGGGTTTTGCAGCTTGATTTAAAGTTCGACGAAGTTGTCAGTGTAAAAATGTGGGAAAAATAACCTGATATATGCAGTTTGTGCTTAGAATTGTCAAGTGGGCCACGAAGGAACAGTTCAGAAATTACCGGGTCAAGACAGAACAATGTTTGGGAAACACTGCTCGAGAGTCCATGCATTTATCATCTAAGGCAGATATCACACTGCACCGCACGCCGCTCCGATTTTCGGTGTTGAAGAGTATAATTGGTGTATTGAAAAATCTTGATAATTTTACATAAACGTACTGTCACCGCATTTCTTTGCGTCGATATTTCAAGGTTAAAATCCGAATCACCGCACGCCGCTTTTTTGCGGTGCAGTGTGATATCCGCCTAATGGACAGTAAGGCACGCCACATACAAACGAAATTCCTTTACGGAATCTTGCTTCAAAAAAATTCGTATGCAACAAACAAATCCATGGATCTACCTCATACATTCGGATTTTTTTCGTACGGATTTTTTTGTGGATTTTTAAGGGGCAGCATTTTGTTATTTCGAAATGGGATTTCGTAAAGTTATTCCAAATATATGTTGTCGACCACAGCCTTATTGTGGTTTAGATGTTAAATCACAGTGTTGGACTTAGTCGTGGGTGAAATGAAATGAAATGAAATGGTGAAGTAATCTTAGAATATGTCACTAGTGTTTAATATGAATTACTGTAGGAATATGAGATGTTGACGCGATTGGTATTTTTACTAGTGTACTTGAAGAGGAATAAGTAATTGGGAACCACTGGTCTAATCTGACTGACATCGAATACAAATGCGTTCATACATGCGACGCTCACTTTGCGATTCACACATTTTGTTCACACTTGCAACGAAAACTTTTACACCTAATAATAATTACTAGAAAAAAATCTAAATGGAAATAATTAACAGTAACCGTTCGTGCACACTTGCTCAGTCCGCAAAAGAAATGTTTATGTATCTCTTTTATAATGAATTGGACAGACTCGTTGTCGAGAAGTTAGTGGACAGTGGACACTTATAACCCCATCATCTGCCCACTTTTTTTTAAATGGCTAATACGTTAATGGTTAATTAAAAAAATAATTAACAAACATTTGTATGTCTGACATAAGAACATAACGTAAAGATCTAAATTTAAACGCTAAAATCAAAATGCAGTGCTAAAATCGCATGTATGAACGAGCGGCAAAATAAATATACATGAAGTTGTTAGAACTCTGCTAGCGTAGTTTATTTATTAGACTTAAATAAACACTAAAAGAATGTAAGAAATCACAAATGAAAAGAAAGTTTATAATGGACTAAGAATTCAGAATGAATCATGGAGATAAAGAGTCGTTTAATATCGGTAAAATCAGTAGGTACCCAAGAAGTATTATTTCTGGAATATTGTAATTGTGATAATAGCTAAAGGTCTCCGCTAAATCAAGGAAGTTCGCGGCGTGTACTGGCTCGCCCACATTGATATTGTTCTTGCTGCTTAAATTCAGACACGCGCTCATATCGGAAGCGTTTCGACAACACTGAAATAAAACTACTTCAAGTACATTCTACATAGTATTAAAAAACCAGTCTTCCTTTACGTTCTACAGTCTCAATAGTTTATAAATGGTAACCAGTATAAAATTCGCACACATTTTATTCCAATGAGTTTTTATTTATCAGGCATTAAAACATTCGGTATCAACTTTATTAAAAATTAAGAACTATTTTTGCAAAAATAAAGATTTTGACTACGTATTTTAAACGTAATGAATGTCTAGTCGTCAGGTAGAGTTTATCTTGTCTATTTTGTAAATGTTTCGACGTTCTATGTATATTATTTTAGAGAAAATACACTTTTTCGATTTTACATGATGATTATAATAGTCTATCTACTAAGTCCTATTCCACTAGTACAGTCCAGTACAGTCAATTTAATTTTATCGAATGATTATGGTTTGGCGCTTTAAAGCGTATCAAGATGGTGTCTCATATTTTTAAGTATAACGTAATATTTTTCCATTTTCATGTATTAATAAATAAATTATTTAATGACGTAATTAAAGTACATTTAAATTAACTTTAGTTTTATTATTTAAAGTAACTGATACCTGAAACGATATAACGATTTTAACAAGAACTTCAAAGTTATTTGCAAACGCAGTACCTAAGCTTTTGGGACTGTGAACTAAAATTAAAAAAAATCTTATATTTAAGGAAAAATATTATTAACGTTTAACAACTATGTCGTGCATAAAAATGAAGATAATGAAAAAAATTAGGACACATTGCATTTTATTTTTTGTTTACTTAGTCTTACAGCAGAGCTGAAATCGACGAGTACAATTCGCAAGTTCCACGGAGTTAGCGTATCCTTATTTAAAAATGTGAAAAAAAGATGTGAAAATTGGCGATAACAAGCCAACTGGCAAAAGAGCGACGGGTTCTCATGGGCTTTAAGGACCATACATATTGTGCCAAAATAAAAGTCAACGTAAAGGCCATATTGACAATATGTGGTTAGTTATGACAACAGCGATTACTGGAATTTAATGTCTCACTTAGAGCAATCTGCACCGCGACTATATGGCTAGCTTCAGGCAGGAGATGTCACTCCACATTTAGGTATGTTCTATCAGCAACACTTCTACTTAATAACAATAATAGTAATACAATCTGTGTTGCGTGTTAGCAGTTGCTGGTACCTGAAGTAGTTAGTTGCGGTTGTCTTTTTTAAATAAGCGAGCAGCGAACAAACACACGGGTCTCCTGATATTAAGAGACAATCATGGCCTATAGACAACAGATGATGTTAGGCCGATGGTGCAGGTCTATAAAACAAACCTACCTACTGCACTGAACAGTGACCTATTGGTACATTTGTGGCCACGCTGGTCGCGTAAGAATTAAATTTTGTGTTTCGAAATACATTTGACTGCTTCATTTCCATACGATACCATACCATAGAAAAAGGTTGATAATGAAATATTGCTTGGAACTTATCCTAGTTGACAACCATTTACATCGTCGTCTCGCTGTTATCGTTGTAGCTTTATTTATACCTCGTGACTTCTTAAGTTTCAATTTTGCCCGTTACAATTTTAGGTATATTTTATACCTACGCTAGCGTTGTGTCAGAAGTCTTCTCTGCGTTAGTGTTATTTATTAGTCTGCTTAAAGCTTGTTAACACTCCACTTAAATGTGTAGTGATTAGTCCAACCATTCGGATATTAACTTTAGTCGTTCGCACAAACTTCTGGTCTAAGGAAGCAAATCATAAAAATCCAAAATTAATTTCGTTTAAACAATGCCTTTTATATACTCAAGATCATTAAAATAAAAATACAATAGAGTATTTGTACGGTTTTAAGACAAATATATACAATGTAGATTACACAGGTTAAAAATATGATAATCTTAAAACAGTAAAGCAAAAACGCCTACATAATATCAGACATGTTGAATTTCGAGTTTCTTTTGTCCACTCGTATGGTTTATACGTCAAATGTGCTTAATACATGTCTATAATATCACAGTATAGTTGAGATAAAAGGCTAATCAGTTTAAATTGGTCTCTTACTAGTATTTTGATTTTTTTCAAGACTGGACAGACAATCGCCTCTGTGGTCTAGAGGTCCGGGTGTTGGACTTGACTTCATGAGGTTCGAATCCTGGGTTGGCCAACAAAAAGAAACTTGGATTTTTCCAATTTTCTAATAAAAAAAAATGTTGGTCGGGATTGGAAATGTGCCCGGTTGGCGATAGGCTTGCCATCTATCACATTGTGGGACTTAGTGTCTTCGGCTAGTCGTGGGTGCCCTGGTTGTGCCTCTGCCTACCTCTTCGGGGATATGGGCGTGAAGATACTGGACAGACAAGACTTCAAGACTGTTTTAATTCAATCATTGTTTTTAAGACTTTTATTTCTCTCTATATTGTGATAATATAGTAACATGTTAAACAAACTTATAGAAGAAAAATCGAGAGATTAGATTTGGTAACGCCATGTAAATGATACCTATACGAGACTATGCACTCGTAAATAACCACTTTTACATAAAAGTAGTGAAAAACATTTTAAAAACGTCACAGCGCAGGCCCGGGACTTTTCACCAGTTTAATTTAATGTTACCAGTAACGATTAAAGTGTGGTAATTGTTTATATTAATATTTACAATAAAACATATTTTAAAGATATAATGTAAACAAACACTTATAACAGTTTTTATTTCTTTCAATTATTACTAATAAATTTTACAATTTTCAGCGCTTCATATAATATCTTGATTAACACATGTTTAGATATATTGACAGATTAGAAAGTCAATGTCAAACAAAGTGTCAAAAACACTGACATTTCCGCGCGTTTATACTTATGTCATCGCATGCTGTTGCCTGTTATTGTTTATCCCTTTCATGGTAGGTAATAAAAAACGAGACGGAATGACAAATAAGAAACCACAAATAAGAAGTCGTCTAATCATTTTCTTCGAAACATGAAAGGGATAAGAGATGGATGATGTACGTGTTTTGTCGATATATTTGAAAATTTGCTATAGAGCTCTATCACATTTTTTTAATACAATTTAAAGCGCGTGCATTTTATAATTTAAACAAGTAACATTACTGTAATAAGAAAAACAGTTACTAATAAAATTCGGTTCCGTACAACTGCGAACATTAAACAAGCTTGAAACTGTTACATCAACATATACCTAAAACATATATGGACCGTGTTTCATAAAAAAATCTCACAACTAGTCCAAATATTCGTTACCTGTGCAAGTGCAAGAGCGAGAGCAGTTTATTGCTGTTAAAACACTGACACCAAAAATTTAAAAAACTATTAATGAGCAAGACCAACTCACATGTATTTTCCATTTCAAGTAATATTTTGTGAATGGGGTACCTTTATTTACACGGTCCATTTTTATATTTAATGTGGAATGATAGATGAAAGATTAAAAAAGCAGATATACAATGCGAATGTGGATGGGCGTCGGTACCCGGGGAGACCTAGGTCGACATTACCCGATCAAATCGCTAGGATATTGTACGAGGGTGGTGTCACGTCTCCGAAACCGGCGTGTTTGTATGAAAAGGATAGCGAATGTGGAGGAAGCCAGGCAGCTCTGCAAGGATCACGAGATTGGAAACTCAATAACCTCTGCCTTCCCCGTAGGGGACTTTGCGTGCATGTATGTTTTATATTAAAAATATAAACAACATTCGTAATAGATAAAATTAATGCAGGGAAAAATGAAAAACGACAAAAAATATTATTAAAGTATAAAGATAGAGACAAGTTAGAAGATTTCCTCGTGCTTGACAATTATTGAGGTCCTTTACGAGATTTCATGGATCCTATCGAGTTAAAAAAATGTCAAGGACATAAAAGTTAAAACCTCATTGAAGGGAACATTGAAACAAATTTCAAACGAAATATATATACATAAATCGTATATAATATACTAGCTGCTACCTGCGGCTTCGCTCGCGTTTTCACAGAAACCCGGTGTGCGATCGGGATTAAAAATAGCCTATATATTAATCCAGGTCACAATTCATCTGTCTTCCAAATTTCAGACAAATCCGTTCAGCCATTCGAGCGTGAAAGAGTAACAAACATCCATGCATCCATACTTACAAACTTTCGCATTTATAATATTAATAGGATATACCTTAAGGGCTGATTTTTTAGAGCATTTATACATCTTTTGTTTTAAGTTGCAAAAGGAAATTTAAAATCAATCGTTGTTGCTAATACGATCGTAATCACCAACTAATTAATGTCATTCGTGTTAAAATACATTCTCCGCATTAAGCTAAAACAGAGCATGATTTATTACATATACATTAACAAATTACAAAAGGTCTTTACGTAACTTCCATCGAAAGGCAATAAACTTGTACGTGGAAACTGGTTTTTTATGGTATTCATAATATATTATAAAAATTGATACACGTGCAGGTTTGACTTAAATATATTAAAACATAGAATTAATATCGGTTTTTATTGGCCATTTAAATATTTTGACGTATTTAGGGTTCCATTAACAAACCAGTCTATCGCATCTGTTGGCTGTTTGTTAAAAGCTTTAGACTTTTTAGCTATGCCTATACATTTACTAGGACGCATGAACTTGTTACGTTAGTAAATTTTATTACTATTTTTAAAAAAAATATAGATAATAATAACAAAACAAGAAAATGTAGTGGGAATTTTATTTTCAGTCCAGATTGCTTTTCTGTACACTGAAGTGTTTGTACAACTAGCAATTGCTTTACTCCTCTAATCGAAACATAACTTCGGTGACTAGTGAGTAGTGATGAACAAAAGCAAGACCAAGATCAAGACTTGGTCAAATCGGCTTTGGTTTTGCTGATCCAGTCCTGGTCTTGCTTAATACTACATTTGGTCTTGCTTATTTAGTCTCGGTCTTAGTCTTAAGTATTCATTCTTAGTCTAGTATGAAAGACAGTCTTAATTTAAATTCAAATAATTTACAGTCTAATAAAATATGGTATTTTATTAAATTGACAAAATATCAAACTACATAAAATATGAGAAACACGACTAATTTTTTTATAGATTATTAAATACACAGTAATCATCGAGCTAACATGTTAGCTATGATTCCGATGTTTTGGAAACACAAGGGACACTTTTGAAAACTATATTTCAGCTGAAACGGTAGCAGAAATTGATAAAAAAAGCCAAGCTATCTTAGCCAAAATAGGAAAACGTAGTTCATGACGTTTCCTCCATTGCAACATATCTTCGATATTTATAGCTCTAGGTTGATAGGAAAAGAAGATGGAGCCTTGGTTTTGCATATTCGGTCTTAGTATTGGTCTTGTTCATTTGGTATTGGTTTTAGTCTAACGAGAACTTGTTTGAACTTGCTTTTTGGCAAGACCAAGATCGATTTTGCTCATCACTATCACTGGGAAGGTAATGTTATGTCATTTTACTATGAAAAAAATAGTCAATCGCACCATTCCTATACTCAAAATATTATATTGTAGATTTTTCTGTAACTTGGCATAATATTTTTTAAACTATGGTTACCTCAATACGTCAAACTTGACGCACTACGTCAAAATAATGCAAAAGCAGAGAATATTTTTACTAAAACGTTTCGGAAACAACCTTGAGTATCCTTTGTAACCTAAGCAGGTTCATAGTAATACTGATTTAATAATATTCTAATCCAATTTATAAGCCTTAAAAATATGGCAATTTTAATTAGAAATCTTAGACATATAATATGAAAGGCACGTACTAAATACCTATAGGGTTGTTAAGGAAGTTTAAACTTGGACTAGTCGGAACCCACCATTTATTTTCCTCATTTGATAAAAAAAATATAACAAAATAGAGAAAAGAAAAAGATACTGATCCGAAAATTTGCAAAGCTCGCACATTTGCAGTTATTAAGGCGCAATCACAACACTGCGCCATGAATCGCACCGCAAAAAATAGAAAACTGTCCAAAAAAGTATCGTACAAATTCACTTACGGCCAATATTAATAATTAATCCTAATCCAAAACTCGCTGTCCACGATTGATATTTTGATCCATTTTTATGTTATCGCTTGCCAATAATATATCTGTGCACAGGATAAATATGGGAATGAGGTATAGGATAGGCCGGCGGATACGCAGCTATCTAGATTGCTTTAAATCCATTAGATTGAGACATATTATTAACATTGGCCGTTAGGCGACAAAATTGACGTCTCAACACATCATATTATTAAGAGTCGCGGTTTATGCAAAGCGAAGTCGCAATGCAGTGTTACAACCGCGCTTGATGCGCGAATATCAGCTGAATAATGCTCTGATTATTTTTTAATAAATCTTCTTTTTATCAAAACTTCTAATACTTGTAGTGCGATAAGGTTTAAACAGTTCAATAACACTTGCGCTGCGATAAAGTTTTTAAACCAGTTCAACATTTAATTTTAAATATTAGCTGCCTTATTCATAAAAAATAGTTA
>NJDC01004794.1:272193-285487 GCA_002245475.1 Calephelis virginiensis
AATTAGTCATTCAAAAAAAAAAAACGATCCTGACAAACCTGTCTGGCTTCCGTCACATTCATAACCCTTTTCATACAAACACGCCGGTTTCGGAGACTCTTGACACCACCCTCGGATAATATCTAAGTGATCTGATCGTGGAATGTCAACCTTGGTCTTTCCGGGTACCTACATCCATCCACATTCGCATTGTATATCTGTTTCATCAATCTTTCATCTGTCATTCTTTCCATATGTCCGAATCAGCGGAGCATGCCCTTTCGCATTTTAACACCAATACTTTATTTCAATCCCACTGTTACCTACGAATGCGGTCAGCACAGATATGGAGTACTTTAGTCTATGTTATTAATAAGGAGGTAAAATATACAGTGCAACCTATTACATAACTATCCAAATTATTTTTCTCTCTAATATCTTAATTGTTACACGCAGTTCTTTTAAAATTATGTGACATAAAAATTGTAGGTTAATGCTCGAATAGTTTACAACATTCGAACACATAACTTGAACTTGAACGATTAAGAATCGATCTAATGCCAATATTAAAAAAAAAACAACACTATAATTATAATTGAATAACAAAACCGTAAGTAATGCGGTTAACGAACGACTCGTCAATGACTAAGGCAAGCCCATTAACACGTGAAACATGATACCTTCACTGACAGTAATACCTATGTTACCACGCAACTAATGCAAGAATAACTACACAGCATCGATATTTTTCACACATATATTTTAACTATTCACATGCCTACTATGTACTTGATAATTCATAAAAGACAGTGGAATTAACTACGTAAAACGCCTCTGGTCTAGCGGTCCGGCGTCGGACTTGACTTCTTCAGGTTACGGGTTTGATTATCGCGTCAGGCAAAAAAAATATTAAAAATTGTGCATTTTCAATTTTCTAATAAAAATAACGTTGCCTAGGATTGGATGTGTGCCGGTTGGCGATAGGCTTGCCACCTATCATATGTTAGACTTAGTGTCTTCCACTAGTCGTGGGTGCCCTGGTTGTGGCTCTTCGGGGATATGGGCATGAAGATACTTTAACACCCGAAATTAACTATATCAAATATTTTGAAGTGAAAACTTCTTTAGCGGCGTTGCGCACTTGTTTTGGAATGGGTAAAAACTTCTAAACTCGCGTAAGGACACATGACCTGATCGAAAATTCGTAAGACGGCGCAGGGCGCTTGCGCGAATGTTCATATTGTCATGTTTGTGTACGATAGCGCAATAAATGAATATTGTTTTCTACGACATAAATGGTAGTACTTTCATACTGATAATTAAAGCAATTCGTGCAAATTTATTACCTAACCATTCCTAAATATTAAAAATGCACAACGTTAATATTCAAGTTTTCACTTTTGCCGGCACTCCCGGAGTGCAACGCATCCTTTTTTTTATTATAGTTCCTCTAGACAAAAATTTAACCCACAACCTTCGTCTCTAGTCGAAGATGCTCTATGAGTTGAGGTACATCAGATTAACAGATGAAATTTAAAGAAGATCTCAACATTTATTAGGAAATCTAATTTTTACAAACAGGGTGACAGGTTTTGTGCCTCGATGTGCCCCCACAAGGAAAATGCTAGCACTGTCGTGTTCCGGATATGAGATTGATAGTCACGCACTGTTTAAATCTTTACTGCCTATAAGAAGCATGTATATTATATCTCTGTAAATTCATTTTCCTTAAAGAGCCAGTAGAACACATTTTAGCCTTTTTTTGAATTTTTGTCTGTATCCCGACCGCGATTCACGCCGTATCTACTGAACCGATTGCAACGAAATTTAGCTGGCAGTTACTGTATGTTAAGAGGAAGGTTATAGGACACTTCTTATTCTGCTTAATAAAGGGGTTCCCGTGGGACAGGGGTAAAAGACAAAATGTGAATTTCGCTATAACTCATTAACGCGTATTCCGATTTCATTGATTCTTCTTTAGTTTTTCAAGTCGTAACTTGAAGTCTAGAAACCATAGAAATATAAACAGCCAGTATAAAGTGACAGTGAGTATGTAATATACAGTACACACATACATACATATATTCAAGTCAGGTCCCCCCCCCCCCCTGCCGGGTAGGTAGAGTGCCAAGTGTATTAAGTTCGCCAGGTCGGCTAGTACGTAATCAAGTGACAAGGGATGTAAATACTGAAAGTAGATAGTAATAACATGTTGCAAAGCATCACTATAATGTTTCACAAGTACAAAATCACTGTTTTTCATAGTACCAAGTAACATTTGCACTTCTCAAATATGTGCTACATCTAGGTATCAAGGTAGGTATTTAACCTACTTAATGCATCTTATTAAAACCGATTTACGTTTCAAGTTTTCATTGAGATTTATACCATTTTTTTTATTTTTCACTCCCTTAAAACGGAAGTGATAGGAGACGGAGCGGACTATCTCAAATGTGTTTTTCATGTCAATTGATTGTCTGCCTGAAAAACAATTTTCAGGCAAACTATTAGTAGCCATTTAATTAATGTCAAATGTCAAGCGATAAATAGTTCGCCGTGTCAGCTAGTCTATAGATAAAGTATCTACCTCGGATGTGAAGGTATTTTTTTTTGTTTCGGTTCCATGTATGGCAGTCGTTATTTTTATCGTCTCGTCCAGTTGTTGGACTTGACTTCATTAGCTTCTGGGTTCGATTCCCGGGTAGGGCAACAAAAACAAATGTATTTTAACAATTTTCTGATAAAAACAAACCGCCTCTGTAGTCTAGCGGTTCAGTTGTTGGACTTGACTGCGTGAGGTCCCGAGTTCGAATCCCGGGTCGGCAACAAAAAGAAAATTTGGTTCTTCCAATTTTATAATAAAAAAATGTTGCTCGGGATTGGATATGTGCTCAGTTGGCGATAGGCTTGCACCTATATTGTGGGACTTAGTGTCTTCGGCTAGTCGTGGGTGCCCTGGTTGTGCCTCTGCCTACCTCTTCGGGGATATGGGCGAGAAGATACGTTTAAAGAGAAACTTCTTTAGACTCGTTGTGACTTCAAACCGGATGCAACGGAAAAAACGACAGGTAAGAGACACAAATACAATAATGTGTAGGATTTCATCTCATTCTTTTGTCGATTTACTTTATTTAGAGAAGTAATGTTTGTTTGTTTGTTGCATGTTTCTTTCTATGTCTCTTATAGCGAAAGACTGAGAGAGATAGAAATTGATAGACATTCATAGACACTGATAGACATTGATCGACACTGATAGAGGTTCATAGAGATTGATAGACATTGATAGAGATCTATTTTTTTTAAAAACAATGTTGCTCGGGATTGGATATGTGCTCAGTTGGAGATTGGTATGCCATCTGTTACATTGTGGGACTTAATGTCTTCGGCTAGCCGTGGGTTTCTTAGTTGTAACACTGCCTACCTCTTTGGGGTTATGGGCGATAAGATACTTTTTTTCGGTGAAAAAATCGTAGATGAACAACAAAAATATAACTAGGTAGGTAGGTTTAAGTTTCAACTGTGTAGTCATAATAGTTCAGGGACAATGTGGATGTAGCATCCGGGCGGACAGATGGACATGTCAAATGCTCGACCTTTGGCATATGGCTACGAAACCCTAAAAAAAGGACTTAACACAAGGCGTGATAAGAAAACAAGTCTAGTTATTAAATATTATGAATGCATAATTATTGTCTTCATTACATTATTAAAATTAAATTACATTACAAAGTTACGTTAATAAATAAAGGGTTTGTTACTATTTTTAGGTATCTGAATAACTACTTTGTAATTGTGCAATATTTAGGTATCACTATTTGTATTTTTAGTTATCTGCATTATTCTTTAAAATTATGCAATATTCCTTTTTTAGCTAAGCATGCTAGCCTGAACTTGAAGCTTCGGCCGTTAATCCGTTAACACATGTGTTTTACGATCTAAGTTTTTTCGATTTCTACTTGACGCATTGTGATAACACCCTAAATTTTAATATGAAAACCTTTTATTTCAAAGAGAAAACAATTGCTCTTGAATTTTTTCAAAAACTTTCAAAAACATTTTGAGTTCAAAAGCATAATGATATCTAAATTTAAGGATGTACATTTTCTTTTCTTTCCTTAAAATTTATAGAAATTTATCCCAGGCACAGGACAAGTGCTAAAATAAAAATATGTACATTTTTCTAGAATATTTTAAAGAAGAAAGAAGAAACAAGAACAGACAGTAGACAAGCAAGGCCACTCCGGCTGTAACATCACACCAATGGCATCCATGGCGATAATAGGCAAAAGCTTTCACCTACTACTAAATCTACATGCTAGTAATAAGATAAAAAAAAATATTTTTTTATCTTCTTTTTATGACATTGGAAGGCAAACAAGCAGACAGATCTGATGGTAACAAATTTACGTCGCCTAGAAGCACAAAGGTGGTTATAGTTTGTTGCCAACCTTCAGAACACTCCAACGGCAAGTGCTGACATTATGGCGGCAGAAATAAGTAAGGCGGTGGTACCAATCTGGGTGAGTCGCTGCGAGACTCTACCAACTAGTCAGATGTCACTACGTTAGTGACGGTAAGCCTATGCTCGCCTTTTACTAGCTGCCTGGCACAGAAAGGCAGATGGTCTGTTCTGCAAACGATCCCGGTTCAACATTGGGAAGTTTTAAACAATTTGTCAGTAAGTATATTTAAGTTGTGAAGTTTGCAAATATTTTGCACAAATATGTGTATACATACCAAAAATGTGTCTTGACAATGTGCACAGATGACCCTGCACATACCAGGTAGTGTAGGTACAGGTGGTGTGACAGGTGAAGGGGCAAGGTTGATAATCCTTTTGCAGTCAGCTCGAGGGCAAGCAATACGCTGGGAGGAGGACTTGCAGATCAAGAGGCAGTTGCATGGGCAACGTACATACTTTTTCCCCGGTGGTGCATTTCTTATAGGCTGCAAATTAGTTTCAAGTTATTGGTGTACTAATAACATTTAGTTTTTCACTATACAAACAAACTTTTGTTACATGAAAGTTTTTTTTAATATTGTGTATAAATCACCTTTTTATCTTATATATAAAATTCCCGTGTCACAATGTTTGTTACCACACTCCTCCTAAACAGCCTGACTGATTCTCATGAAATTTTGTGAGAATATTGAGTAGGTCTGAGAATCGGCTAACATCTAGTTTTCGTAACCCTAACTGATAAGGGTGAATCACAGCAAAAATAATAGCAAAACGTCTGCCGGGTCAGCTAGTTATATATAAAATATGCAACACACTTTTTTTATTTGGGATGGAGCTCTAAACTACTTAAACAAATCTAATTGAATTTGCACATAGACTGTGGGTGGACAGACACACAGATTATATGAATTATATGAATTTCACATAAATAAAATTGGACATATTATATTTGGTGTTCTCTTTTAAAGTTTGACTTAGGTATTTAATTTGAAGATGTGTTTCTCAAAGTAGTTCAAAAGTATTATAAAAATAAATTTTCTATAGAGATAACTGTTAAACATTATGACTAATTTTAAATTTATGTCAGCAAGCACTATGGTTTGCATTTGTTAAATAATGTTGATAAATTATACCAATACGATTATATACTGAAAGTTATTTGTATTCAAATTTAATTCTTTGTTTCTTTAGCATAATTTTGAGAACAAAATGAAAATGTGTTTTTTTAAATTTTCTAAAAAAATAATGTTGTCTGGGACTTGACACGTGTCCAGTTGATGATAGGCTTGTCACCTGTCACATAATGATATTTAGTATCTTCAACTAGGTTCAGGCCTCTGGTTGTACCTACGCCTACCTCTTCGGGGATATGGATGTGAAAATACTTTTTTTGATACAATGTACATTATGTGCTAAACTATTTAAAATTACAATTGTTGATTAATTAATTACATACAATATTTCAAGACCTTTTTTACAAAACTTTAAAGAACACCAATACAAATTACCCGACTTTTTCAAAAGATACATAAATGAAACAAAATTGGCTTGATCCCAGTCATTAAAATCACATTATTAATCTAATTTAGATAATTGTTGTTAATGAATATTGTACTCAGTTCTAACTAATAAATATAAATCCATATAATTAGATAATAGATAATGTAGCATTTTGTGGTGACAAATCAGGTATATTTATCATAAACTGCATTTCAACTTATAAGAATCACTTACAAATCTAAAACAAAACACATATGTATATATATACAGTAGTACTATTAAAATTATGTGCTTTGGCTAAATTCATCAAACTTCGGAAATCTGAATGTAATTTAAAGATATTTATATAGAGTTGTTATTGGACATAATTAACGATTTCTCTTAAATTTATCGCCTTATCATCGCCTCTGTGGTCTAGCGGTCCGGGTGTTGGACTTGACTGCATGAGGTCCCGGGTTCGAAACCCGGGTCGGCCAACAAAAATAAAATTGGATTTTTCCAATTTTCTAATTAAAAAAATGTTGGTCGGGATTGGAAATGTGCCCGGTTGGCGATAGGCTTGCCACCTATCACATTGTGGGACTTAGTGTCTTCGGCTAGTCGTGGGTGCCTTGTTTGTACCTCTGCCTACCTCTTCGGGGATATGGGCGTGAAGATACTTTTTTTTTCTCTTAAATTTAGAGCAGATCAGCCAATTTTAAACTGTACTATTTCAATGTGGAAGGTTGTAGAAACCTTATTGACAACATTGCTCAGGTATTATCAAGGGTGGTGTCAAGAGTCTTTATAACCATTTTATTTGTATGAAATGAGTAATGAAAGTGGAGGAAGCTAGACAGGTACGTAAGGCACTTGAATGAAATTATGGCGCAAGAGACTTGGTGTCAAGATATTATTATGTACATATGTATATGCCTTTAAAAATCCAAATTAAAGCATGCAAAATGTTCTAATAAACTATTAAAGATAGTGAAATAGTTACTATTGATACTACAAATACCTAACAAATAAGGGCATGTATTCACACACGTCTCACCAAGCTTCTTGCATGGTATGCAGAGATAAGTAAGATATTTTCACACAAACACATATATCGCCAAATCCCTAACAGGGTAAACAGAGAATAATACTCTCTGTCTAACCGGACATGTGTAAAGTGAATGTTAATAAAAACCAAAATATTTAATGAAGTCAAAGTTGTAACATCATTTATGTTAAGATTTAGTATGACTACTTGAGCTCAACACTGCCATCTTTTTAGCCTGTACATGTGTAGTTGTTAAGTGATATACAATTTAATCTTTACTTATAGCTACTATGCCACAGGTTCTTTCTGAACCTACCACTTCAAAAATTCAGCTCACAAATTAAACCTAATATTTTTAAGTATAAAAAACCACTACAAGAGGGTTTTTTATACTTAAAAATATTATTTAGCAAGCCAATGTTGAAAAATTAATAAAGTTTTAACCAACTCTATGAAGCAGAGGGCTATCAATTTGTCTATATGTTAATTTGTTGGTTATGAGATTACTTAGCCAATAACTGATAGATTTTGATGATTATCTTTTCGAATTGTATTAACTCAGAAGTGGTCCCATATAAATTTGATCAAGATTTGACAAGCAGTTTTTGAGTATTATTTATTAATGCATATACATAGTAATGGAATTGGAAGTTGTTTTTTTACAGTTTGAATGCTTTCAAATTATGAATTGAATTGACTAAAAGCGTGAAGCGTCTACTACCCAGTCAAACATTTACTTTAAAATACGTATGACTCACCGTTGCTTCATTACAATCAGAACATTTTACGACATGTTGTTCTCTTTTTCCTGATATATCAATCATAGCCTGGCAAACGCGACATGTCACCATCGGCATTCCTGCTTGTTGGTATGGTGGTGGTAGCTCATCAGGGCCAATCGGCGATATTGTGCTAACATTCTCCTCTTCTGTTACACACGAAACAAAAACATGTTTTACTTAAGATACGTAACAAACTAGAAATTAGCGGAGTTGCATAATATTCGTTAACTAATAATGCATTGTTTAGTAACAAATAAATAATTTTGGTTGAATCATCAGCTGTCAAAACAAAACTTTATCTCACCATCTCTAAGTAGAGGCTGGCTTTCGCTTTGTCCGTCGCCCATTATTATTGGAAAACGTAAAGTTTATAACGTAAACGTTAAGCTACACCAACACAATTTTAGTTAATTTAAGGACACATTTAGTTACAAATTAGAAGCGCAGAAAAATGAGACTTGTCCTGTGTCCATTAAAATTTCACAGATTGTCTAAATTCTAGTTCATTAGTGTTGACAGTGACAAATGACAACTGACAAGTTTAAAGACGATAGTAATTTATTCCTTTACAAGAAGTTTTGGCGCCATCGTGAATGAAGGTGGTCGTAATTTTTTCATTATTATTGAATTTCGTGTTTATATTGAGTAAAATTGGTTAATGTAGGTGGGAATTAAATTAATTTTCTTCAATGAAAGTGCACAAATGAAATAATCATGCAGAAATTAGTGTATCGTCTATTTACTCGCTGCCGTCATATCTCCTAGATGAGCTTGAGTAATGAAGCCCCCGCTTTACTCAAGACCCTGACCTGACATGACTTTGTGCATAGTTACTATGACTACCTAATGACAGTATAAGAATTAATTAACTTGACATTTTCAAAATAGTCATGAAAAACGATCGGAAGCCATATTTATAAAAGAAGAAGAAGAAGAATCCTCTACAATATATGAAAATAAAAAATGTGTGAAAAAGATTTTAAATCGTTAGCATCGTTAGGAATAACAGAAATAACTAAGGGTGTTAATTACCAACGAATTAATTAACATTGCTTTGAACAGCAGGCACAGCTGACACACAAAGACACAATAAACTTGTAACAATCCTTTTTTCTCGTTGAGGTTTAAAAATAAAAGACGAACAAACGAAAAAATAACGAAAGATAAATGAAAGATTTATTTCTTTATTAGGGGTATTCTTTATTATCAATAATTTCATTGAGATCAAGATACAAACCAGGGATTTTGTGAAAATCAGCATCAGCATCAACTTTGTTTTCAACATCAGCATCCGCTTTAACCGATGCTGATTTTATTGCTGATATTCAGGTCGTGGCATGGTCGTTGATTGCGCGGTTTTCCTTCAGCGGCAGGAATCTTTGACCAATCAAAGATCATAATCCATCACTTGTCATCACTTGCTCGCGCGAACAAATGGTAAACAAACATTTAAAATTGTATTTCATAAAAACATAATGGAAAGCAAACATATCCTTTATTCAAAATGCCTATTATGTTTTGCACTTTTATCAACAACATCGTAGTTGAATACATTTTAAACCCTCGGAAAACCCCTCGTTTTCCGGGGGTTTGATATACGAGTATGATATAAGTTTCACTAGTATGTATGCGTGTACATAGGCGCACTCGCACTTGCACATGTGCCTGTGTGCGTGCGTGCGTGAATGTATGTCTGTGTGTCTGTTCATCTGTCTGTGTTTTTTTTAAAGCTGAAGCAATCGAGATAGTTTTTAGCTCTGTTACATTACGTGTAATGTATTAAAACATTTCATTACAATCCCAGATGTTCTGTGGTCTAGTAGTCTGGCTCTGGAGCTAGCAGGGCACTTACAATTCAATACTTAAGTACATAAAATCTGAAACCACAATGTGGTCACGTGGTCACAATGAGGTTTCAGGTTTGTATTCGAGTCTAACAACCATAATGTGTTTTTTTAATTTTCAAATTAAAGCAACTTTGCCCGTGGATCGGATAAGTGTCTGGTTGAAGATAGGTTTGACAAATATCACATTGTGGGTACAGGGGGGTGATTATGTATCTCAGTCGCCAACTCAAACTGCAAAAGTGTACATTAAATGACGTCATTTGTGTTTGCTATCTCTACTGTATTTCTGCTGGTCACTGGAGACAGCAAATATGAACAACACGTCATTTATTTGACAGCTATTTGTTGTACACTTTTCCATTTTGAATGGGCAACTGAGTTACATAATCAGCCCCCAGTACCTTTTTTTCAAGAGGAGTGGCGGGTTATGTCGGACTCCCGCCCACCAAAACCACACAGTGCCCTCCCCTTCGCCAGGTACCGGAACTATGGGGACGCTTTCACACACTTCCGCTGACCCGGCGGTGCTGGATCTCCAGATTCCCGTCAGGTAGTCCCACTGAACAGGGGGCCACATATCGTTAGAAGTCGTGCACCACTTCTTGGTCCCAGTGGCAACAGGTAACCCTGGTCCAATTGGTTTCGCCGGGGCCCGGCTTGGCCCCGGTTACTCAGGCCCCCCTCGACAACAAGGCTTGGGCCCTTGGATCTAAAGTATCTTAGGCTAATCGTTTGTAATCTGGTTTTACCTTTGCCTACTTCTTCAGGGATATAGGTTTGAATAAATATTTTTTTCATAAAAAAAGCATCCGCATCAGTATCAGCTGATATTGATTTTAAAAAATCTGCATTAGCATCAGCTGATACTACAAAAAACCTACATCAGCAACAACCCTGATACAAACCATGATTCAAGTACAACGTTGCACAAAACAAAGATCATGTTTGTAATTTGAAACATAATATTTTTTAAAATGTATTTGAAAATTGCAATTATATACAATTTTTTTTCTTATTTATGTAATAAAAAAAAGTGATTTGCATTTGACTTTTGAATATTAAATTGGTTTGGTACCCAAAGATGCCAACCCAAACATTTTACAATAAGTAGTGTTACTGACGCTCAAAGTTAAGATAGTCCATAATATATAATAAAAAATATATAATAAATAGCATAAATAAGAATAATAGGTTTTGTACGGATAGCTCCGTCGAAAGTTGAGCGAACGAAGTGCCGTAATGTCCTTATCAATCCATCATTGGAATAAACAACAATATTTAAACATAAATCAAATCGCTGTCTCACTACATGTATAAAAGCTGTCAACAAGAAATAATTTACTTAATACAATAAATTAATTATATTATTATTTCGTTATTACTTATTTTTCAATTTTTAACTGTGTAAAATTAAGTTAATGGATCGTGTTAAAGATTGTATCGATCGATAGATTCGGTGTATATTATGAGTAAAATTAGTTATTTTAGTGCCAATCAGTTGAATTTTTTGAAATCCAAATTTTTCTGAATTTGTCTGAAATTTGAATTTCAAAATATTGAACTGAATGTGAAATAATCATGCAGAAAAAAGTGTGTCTTGTATTTCTTCGCTGCTGCCAAATCTCGCTAGATGAGCTTGAGTAACGGAGCTACCGCTTTACTCAAGACCCTGACATGACTTTGTAAATAGTGACTAATGACTGAAATAAAGACTTAATTAATACGGAAAACATGGTAGTATTAGCCGGCCCTAGAAAGGGGCAAATTAACTAAGCCGGCCCCAGAAAGGGGCAAATTAACTTAAAAATAAAATAAAAAATAGTAACATGGAAGACGTGGGAGCATGGTGTATTGGTCTTAGCCGATCCCAGAAAGTGATAAAAAGAAAAAGATTGTGACGGAAATACACATTGACCTCTTAACGGCCAATATTAATAATCAATCCTAATCCAAAACTTGCTGTCCAAGATTGATATTTTGATCCATTTTTATGTTATCACTTGCCAATAACATATCTGTGGACAGGATAAATATGGCAATTAGGTATGGGATAGGCCGCCGGATACGCAGCTATCTAGATTGCTTGAAATTAATTCGATTGAGATACATTATTAACATTGGCCGTAAGTAGGTACCTACCTAAGTTTCAAATAAAAAAAATGAAAATTCATATTGGTTTTACTAAGCAGTCTGTAAATTTCTAAGTGTTACTCAAAATAAGACTCTCTTACTAAACTAGAAATATGTATTTCAGAGAAACATCAACGTGTCATTGATTATTAAAATATATAAATAAATACGCAATTCACATTATTCAACAAATATACGAAATTAAAAATAATTAAATGTATTGAAATTTGAAACACTTGTGAAAAGCCTAAAATAAGTGTTTATGTTAAATTTGAACCTTACATTGGACAATGTGGTTGCTCTAACTAGGCATCAGGCTTTAGGATTAGGCATAGGCATTAACTCAAAAACAATAATTTTACAAATATTTTTTTATGTTACTATTAACACAATGTTCAAGCATAGTAAAAATCAAGTTTCCCTTCAAGATTTATTTGGAAAATCCATAATCTTTGTAGAGTTAGTTATTAGCAAGCTTTATTTACTGTATGTTCACACGAAGAGGTGTCATAATATGCAATTTTCGGTATATTCTGTTACGTTAGTTTATTACACAAATTTAAAAAAAAACTTGTTAAATTTAAAATTGAATACATATTATACTAAAATATCGCACATGACACTTTAGATATGATTGGATAGGTAGGTACAGTAAGCAAA
Organism: Calephelis virginiensis; assembly: GCA_002245475.1. NCBI lineage: Eukaryota > Metazoa > Arthropoda > Insecta > Lepidoptera > Riodinidae > Calephelis > Calephelis virginiensis. Next base: position 284,581 of record NJDC01004794.1, read on the forward strand.
CAAAATATCTGACTCCCATATGTACAGTACTTTCAAAGTACTGTGGTATATCAGTATACAACAACAAAAGGCATGAATTTGTGCTAACGCACACAACGATGAATTATTTCCTTCATAAAACGTTTGGAGCGCTAGAGAACGTGATTCCACATTTCCGCGAGAGAGGGCTCTCTTTTCCTGTATATTATTATACTTTTTCATCTTTGGACTGGTCAATAAGAGTAGTAATCTATGGAGAGTTTTGGCGCCATCGTGAATGAAGACGGTCGTAATTTTTTCACAATTATTGAATTTAGTGTAAAATATGAGTAAAATTGGTTAATTTAGGTGGGAATTAGTTTGATTTTGTTCAGTGAAAGTGCACTAATGAAATAGTCATAGAAATTAGTGTATCGTGAATTTCCTCGCTGCCGCCAAATCTCATAAACGAGCTTGTGTAACGAAACCACCGCTTTACTCAAGATCCAGACAAGACTGTGTAAATGGTGACTAATGACTGAAATAAGGAATTAATATAGAAGACATAAATTGAAAATATATAACAAGAAAAAGATTTATTAATACTGAAGATGTGGCTGTATGGACACAGATCCTTTGCCTTTCCCCGACTGGGATAAAATTAAAAAACAACAAGTAATCTATGGACTCGAGAGTTTTGGCGCCATCGAGAGAAAAGATGGTCGAAGTTTTTTCATAATTATTGAATTTCGTGTTGATATTGAGTAAAATTAGTCAATTTTCGTGGCATTTTGTACAATTTTGTTCAGTGAAAGTGCAAAAATGAAATAATCAGTAAGTAATTAGCGTATCGTGTATTTCCTCGTTGCCGCCAAATCTCATTACATGAGCTAGAGTAAACAGGCCACCGCTTTACCCAAGAGCCTGACATGACTTCTTGACGACTTAT